>VXBB01013657.1:824496-912218 GCA_013399915.1 Illadopsis cleaveri | reverse complement strand
CATGTTTTGTGGTTGAATCATTCACAGGGAAAAGTTAATTGAGTGTATTAAGTTGCCATTAAGTTGTAATGATTTGTCCCATATTGTACTGTTGTACTGCTGCAGGAATGCTGTGTTTGTTTGTTGTCAGCTGTGACAATATTCACATTTCTTTGCCTCTAGCCAGATAAACAGATGCAGAGATGCTTTTTTTTCTATTATGTTATTGAAGTACATCAGGAATAACATAATTTCTCAAGGGTAAAATTACCTAGTATTGCCTTTTCTAATGATATCTTTAAACCCATGTGTACATAAACAGATATTTAAAATACCATAGTAAATAGATGGGGAAAAGTGGCTAGATTTATAAATTACACAAAGGGACAAAATACTTACCTTTCTTTGCACTAGGACAATGCAAGTGACTTTTATACAAGGGATATCACCATTGTCCTGGGAAGTAGATAACACCTGAGTATGAAATCTCAACTACTCTTTCTTTAATATTGATGTGGGTCTCTTAATCACAGGGCAATGACCACTGTAGTCAGCTGTGTTTCCAACTGTGGAAGGGAGAGGAGTTTTTATCTAGTTGTAGCATGATCCTTTCCTTATCTTACAATATCTTGAGCCTTCATTACCCAAAGTATGAGCAAATGGGGAAATGGCAAGTGCTTTTTTATGATGTGGTGAAAAGAACAGTCAATTCAGAACTTAATTTCACAAGTTAAAGAAGTTAACAAAGGCCAGTTCCAGGACTGGGAACACGTAACAAGCAATCTGACTTTTTCTGCGCAGTCACTACGAGCACATCCTGAGGATGTGTCCTTGGCACACACGAGAGGCTCATCTCTTGTCATTGCTCTCCAGCTGGATGTGGTTGTTCTCGTCCCCACAGCGTTGCTGTTACACTGCAGATGAAAACAGCTGAGAGCTGCACGTGAAAAACCTCCATGGCTGAGCACTTGACATCACCCTTCACATTTGAGCTGCCAAANAAGTACATCAGGAATAATATAATTTCTCAAGGGTAAAATTACCTAGTATTGCCTTTTCTAATGATATCTTTAAACTCATGTGTACATAAACAGATATTTAAAATACCATAGTAAATAGATGGGGAGAAGTGGCTAGATTTATGACACAAAGGGACAAAATACCTACCTTTCTTTGCACTAGGACAATGCAAGTGACTTTTATACACACAAGAGGCTCATCCCTTGTCATTGCTCTCCAGCTGGATGTGGTTGTTCTCGTCCCCACAGCGTTGCTGTTACACTGCAGATGAAAACAGCTGAGAGCTGCACGTGAGAAACCTCCACGGCTGAGCACTTGACATCACCCTTCACATTTGAGCTGCCAAAATGCAGACGTGCAGAACGTTTCCACTGGCTCGTGTTTCTGCCTTATCACAGGAGACAAATATAGCCTGGGGAAAGCATGCTGAGAAAGGCTACCTACAGCCGTGAGAGAGAGAGAGAATCGGGAATAATTCCATGTGGGAGGGAAGATCAGAGTGTGGGAATTATGCCCTGCATAGTTGGTTCTGACACATCCCCTTGTAGTGTCAGGTGGGCAGGCAGGGGTGTTTGTGCCAGCACATGGCTGCCCAGGTACCTACTGGGAGCCATGACTTAGGCTGAGAAGTACCTGAGACTGTTTTAGGATGAGTCTCTACCCAAAGAGACTCTGCAAACTCTCCACAAACTAATTCCTGTAAAAAAAGGCATTTCTACCTACTATGTTTTACAGACTGGTCTCATAGGCTATTTACTCAAAAATCTGTAGAACCTCACACAGTGTTTATTCATGTTGCTGGTCAATTCTCATTATATCCTCATGTCCTGATAGAGCTGAGATTTCAGCTCTATCAATCACAGTGGTGTTTACAGTGTTTGCATACTACAAATTGACTGCTGGACTCAGCAGTCAGCATTGTTTTCATATCTAATGCTACAGACTCAGACAGTGCAACATATGCTGTTATGAAAAGAAAACATTCAGCTTAGAGATTTTTTTTTCAGAAAATCTACAACAAAAGAATATGGCTTCTCTTTTAAGAAGAGATTTACAATATAAATAATTATCTTCAGCCTTATGGTATCACCAGTCAGGAAAAACTAATATGTGTGCTGAGGGGAAAACTACTTCTGAAGGAAACAGGAGTTATTCTCTTGATAACCATTATCAGAAACATAAGGAATTTTTCCAACTTTTTCTTTACCACAACAGTATAGATTTTTTTTTTAATTATATGAGTTTTCATAATAGGCACTCATATAATTTTTAATTATATGAGTTTTCATATATCTACCAATACCTCATACTTTCTTCAGAGCAGTTCTTATAGAGAGATCTGCAGCTGCTTTACATCCTGAACTGATGTGGGTACCTAGAATTGTTTGCTACCGCTTGTATCGTAATAATGCATGTAAGTGCCACTCAGCATCAGATTCCTGATATGTCTTAAACATTGTCCCACCTCTAAATAATCTTGTTTTCAGAGAGAGAATAATCCTATGTAAGAATAAAAGCAGAATCACAGAACCATTTAGTTTGGAAAAGATCTCTCAGATCATCAAGTCCAACCCTTAACCCAGCACTGCCAAGTCCACCACTAAACCATGTCCCTAAGTGCCACATGTAAATGGCTTTTAAATAACCCCAGGGATGCAGACTCAACCACTTCCCTGGACAGCCTGTTCCAGGGCCTGAAAACTCTCTCGATAAAGAAATGTTTTCTAATATCCCATCTAAACTTTCCCTGGCACAACTTTTGGCCATTTTCTGTCATCCTATTACTTGTTACTGGGAGAAAATCAATCCTCAACCCTCACAGCCTCCTTTCAGGCTGTGAAGAGCGTTGTGAAGAGCGATGAGGTCTCCCCTGAGCCTCCTTTTCTCCCGGCCAAACACCCTCAGCTCCCTCAGCTGCTCCTCACAGAATTTGTACTCCAGACCCTTCACCNTGAGGGTGCCCTCGATCCCCTCATCCAGATCACTGATAAAGGAATTAAACAGGACTGGGCCCAGCCCTGAGCCCTGGGGAACACCACTGGTACTGGCTGCCAGCTGGATGGAATCCACTCACCCCCAGTCTCTGGGCTCAGATATCCACACAGTTTTTTACCTAGTGAAGAGTACACCTGCCCGCTTCACGGGAAGCCAGTTTCTCCAGGAAAATTGCTGTAGGAAACGGTGTCAAAATATTTCCTAAAGTCCAGATAGGAAACATCAACAGCCTTTCCCTCATCTACTAAGCAAGTCATTTTGTCATAAAAGGAGATGAGGTTGGTCAAGCAGGACCTGCCTTTCATGAACCCGTCTGATACCCTGGTTGTCCTGTTTGTGCCTCATGATGGCACTCAAGATGATCTGCTCTATGACCTTCCTGGACACTGACACCAGGCTGACAGGTCTGGATTTCCCTGGATCCTCCTTCCTGACCTTCTTGTAGATGAGTGTCACATTTGCTAACCTCCAGTCAACCTGGTGAGCCAGGACTGCTGATAGCTGTAGTATTTTATTTTGAATGCTGCTGGAGTGTAAACTCTCAATTATTTTCAACCTATTCTCTACTACACTCAATTTAGAGGGATGCTGTGGCTGTACAAAGCTCTCATTTCTATCATTTGCTCTTTAAAAAGGCAACTTGTAAATGCACTGTGTAACACATTAATCCAAATATCCACTACTCCCATTTACCCCTTACTTCAGCCACTTAAAGAATTCCTAGTTGTAAGAGTGGAGTATGTTCAAAATACCAGGGCACTATTAGTCTGTGAGGTGACTCCTCTGCACTATTCAGTGTGAAGGACCTGTGGCATTTGCATGAACAGCTGAGACACTCCACGACCCTGAATCCTAAGGACAACCTATTTGTTGTCCAGAGGCTGGAAGCCTGGCCTGTCTCAGCAAAGCCTGTTTCCTGTGTCCTAACGTGACTGCCATGGTGTTATTTTCTGTTATTTGGTTTGGCTCCTTTAGAGGAGAAGTTTAGAATTTTACCTCTTTTCTTTGGAGAAAAACACAAATTAAATGTGATCCAAACTTGCAAATAGCTTTAGCCCCATTGACTCTGCATTATTTTCCTCAGCTTAAGGGGATTTTTTGAAGGTTTGGTACTCAGTTAGTCTTATTTATTGTTGTTACAAATTTTTAACTTTCCAATACAAATGTATAGACTATGTTAAAAAAATTTTTTTTCTTGCTGTAGAGAGTGAAAAATAATGCTAAATTTCAATACTGGAGGGAGTTGTACAGCTAACTCATATTTTTGCCTTTTTACAAAAGCTACTCGATTCCTCCGAAATACCAACAGTATNTTTTTTTTCTTGCTGTAGAGAGTGAAAAATAATGCTAAATTTCAATACTGGAGGGAGTTGTACAGCTAACTCATACTTTTTGCCTTTTTACAAAAGCTACTCGATTCCTCCGAAATACCAACAGTATAAAGAATAGTTACCCAGAGCAGAGGATCTCTGGCTGGTTTGAGGCCTGAGGCTGTGGATATCTGCCCTAAGTGAGGATATTCAAGAATTACTGCTGCCAGGTAAGAGTGTCATAGCAAATTGAATTTCCTGCAGAGCTTCACACCTACAAATCCAGGTACATCACTTTGCTGTAAAAAAACCAACACTGTACTACTCCAAGAGATAATGAGCTTCAGGTTCAAATCATCATGAAAATAGGAAAAAGACAGAGAAAAATACTACTTGAATACTGTAAGTTCAGTTACAAAGCTATTAAATTAATTTTCTTTCTATTTTTATGGGTATTGATTGTTTAAACTCCCTTGAGCCTCTGAAAATCCCAAATGTAGTCCACATGTGGGCTGAACTCAAGGGAAATATCTCCTGAAATAGGCCTTTTAAAATTAATTAGATATGTGATAAATCACAACAGGGAATTAACAGTATTTGCTATACAGGAACCAACATTTTGTGTATACTCACGTTTTGGGGTTTTTTATGAATCCATAATATGATTTTTTTTGTCATTATTTTAGGAACTAGAATAAATGCCACATTGCAACCTATTAAAAATAAATAGAAGAAAATTTTGAACTGCAAAACTTCATTAAACTACAGCATCCTTTTTGTTAATTTTCTGCATAATTTTGTCAAATACCAGCACAAGATAAACACAATCCAAATCCAAGTCTGAACTGATGGCTTCGTTTCTCTCTAATTGTTGTGTCAATTTTACCCACTGGAGAAATTGAGGGTAGCCTGGAACAGTTCCTGGTGGTCAATAAACAAATCAACTAACTAAAACTCTGTATGCCTGAGCAGAAAACCATTTTATATTCTGAAAAGGAAAGATGGTATCTTTGGTGTGTTTCTAATAATCTTCAAAAAACAATTCAAACCTTAGTTTTCAGTCTAATTTGTGGTTTTTGAAAGGGTTCCAAGAATGGCCAATGACTTTTAGCCCTGTTATCTTTTGGAAATTAATGCTGGATATTTGTTATGGTTATTTGTTAGTGCGTGTAATTCTTTCAGTATAAACAGGCAGAATAATCTTTTATATACAAATGCCCATATACAAGGCAAGCATCATAACAGCACTGAACTGAATCAGTAACTAAAATAATATTTGCTGAAGAATATCACACTGGAGCCAGCACATGAGATGTTTATTGGCAGAGGTTAGTTCGCAGCACTCAGCTTATTCCCCTGAGGAAAACACAACACTTGTACTACAAGTACTACACAGGGAGTACTCAAGAGTTTAACCATTTAGATACTGGAGATGAAACTAAGGTGTGAGGTGATCGGTGAGATCATGGAGAGGTTGTAAAAGTACATCCATGCACAACGATAGTCAGGAGTGAATAGAAAGTTGGTTTAGCATTGTTGTAGCTGTTGTGGGGAATCCTGGTGATTCAGTAGGGCAGGGGAGCATAAGGAATTAGGAATTATCCTTAGATCAGGCTGGTAAGGGAAATAACCTGCAGCCCTTCACGTGATTCACCCTGAGTTGTGCCAGGTAGTCCCAAATGTGTCAATGTTTGTTTAACACTGCAAAGGAGAGTGAATGAACAGGAAAGTAAGATTTTTCACGAGGTTTCAGGTGCCAGTTCAACACTGCTCTGGCTGTATTGAATCAGGAAGCTACTGTTAAATTGAGGAGTTAGTTCAATGTGAGATTAATTGGCTGAATGTCATATTGGATGTTGGAGAATGTGCTTCATAAGATGGCTTAATGATAGAGGTCACTGGTGTGGCTGAAGCCTCAAGATGTCTGAATACACTTAAAGATAAACTGTTCCAATCTAAAACACTTGTCTGACTTTTTGCCTGAAGATGATTGCCCAACAAAGAGTTTGTATTTTGTTTCCACTCAAAGATAGATCTGCTTACTCATAAGTTCTTTCTTCATTTTTAATAAGGGACAATAATTAAAAATTAATAAGGTTTATTTAGAGAAAAACAGCTATTTCTGTGAATGTCTGCACTATTATTAAACTGAAAGAGGGAAGGTCTAGTTTAGATATCAAGAAGAAATTCATCACTAGGAGGATAGTGAAGCACAGGCACAGGTTGCCCAAAGAAGCTGTGGATGCCCCATCTCTGGCAGTGTTCAAGGCCAGACCAGCTGTGGATGGACCTTTGGACAACCTGGTCTGGTGAAAGGTGTCCCTGCTCATAGCAGGGGAATTGGAACTGGATGACCTTTAAGGTCCTTTCCATCCCCAACATCCCAGGATTCTATGATTATGCTTATTGCATGAATTTTAATAGCAGCACCTTAGACAATTTTTCAAAGATTTTTTTTTGTTGGTTGGTTGGTTGGTTGGGGTGTTGTTTTTATATTTTATTATATGATGTCTGATAGAATGGAGTTCTTTGTTCCACAAGAATAAAACAACACTTTTCTCTGGAGGTGATTTTCTCACATTTTTCCTTCACCCTTTCCCAGTGTGCTTCAGAAAGGGATTGTGGCTTCCTCCCACGCAGGTATATTGCTTTTTCTCTCTTCTTCCAAGAGCAGAATTTAATACGAAGCAGAAGTAATAATTTACTGCATATTGTTTAGCTAATTCTAAATCACAATGGGAATTTGCTTTGTTAGCATTTTTTCCTAAGATCTCCTATTTATAATTACTCTTATTAATGACTTGAAATACACAGGAAAGTGAAATTTTCCTATATTTATATACCTATCTAGCATGACTTTGAACGTGGGGTGTGGCTGTTCAGAACTTTCAAAACTTTGCAGGGTTTTCTATCTATATGCATAAAAAAGCACAAAGCTGCAGAGTGCTCTACAGCAGCAAACCATGATTTTTAGGAAAAGAGCACTTCATTGATGAAAAAGAGAGGTCAGTGTGAAGCAGATGAATAAGAGGAGCAAGAAACAAATGAGAAAGGTAGGAAAGAAAAGTGAAAGCTCCTACATAAATGAATATCCGTTAAAAAACAACGGAATTCAGAAGAGTCAGTGCTTCACTACAAAACCAGAACCTGTCAGCATCCTGTAGACAAAGTCAGATTCCAAGGCAAGCATAAAAGTGATTTTTTCCTTGAGTTAGAAATAATGCCCTTGTCTCTCTGGAAATCAATTTTACATAATCAAAATGCTTTCAAAATATTCCCAGTCACATACTGAATGTGCTAGTGGCTGCCAGCACCTAACTTGATGTCTCATTTCTAATAGATACACTGAAATAATGAAGCAGGAAACTGACTTCTTGTGAAATGGAAATAGTCAGGAGTAAGATAAATAGGTGTAAAGGGACTTCAGTGGAAAATTAGGTTGCATTTGCAACATGCAGATAAACATGGCTGTCTGCCATGTTGGTTTCATATCTTCTTTGCCTTTTCTGTACTTTGAAAAGGAATTTTGCTTTCACAAAGCTTCATGAAATTACAGTTTTGAGAAAGAAACTATTCCTCTGTGTCCTGCTCCAAAGCCCACAGGACCAGCAGAGACAGTCTGGGGGTAGGGAGGTTCAGTCCTTTGACACCACAATCACATCTAAGCCTTTCCTAAGAAAAGGATCAAACTATGTTTTAGCATTATTTTGTGCAGTCACAAAGTGGCTGTTTCACCATTTGTGAGTGAAAAAGAATTTGTTATTTGATGCTTTAGTAGGCAAGACCAGTATTTGTCCAGATTACTCACTTGATTTCATTGTAACAATAGGGACAAACTTGGAACATTGTTATTGGAAGTGTGAGTTATTTAAAGAGTTTGTATGTGTGTGTGTGTATCCCTATTTATTGCTATGAATGCTCAGCTTGCTAATTTCAGTTTACCAACTGTTTTGATTTTTGTCAGTCTGGGGATATTCCTGTATTTCATTAAGTCATTAATTCCCCATTTAATCCACCATCTTTCTGTTCAGGGTGCCAACGCAATCCTGACTCAACTTTAGCACTGTGATAGGTGCAGATCTGTTACAGAGGTCTGAACTGAGAACATTAATTTTAAGCCACTGCATTAACTGTGTAATCCAGGCTGTGTCTGAAAATCATTGAAAAGATAAATTTCAAATTCAAAACCATGGAGTTTCCTGATGTTTTGTTATTTGAGATACAAATTTTTTTAAATGTTGTGATTGACGCCTTGTAGTAAAGGAAGATGGTCTAAAGGTTCAGAAAACCTGCAGAGGTTGAGCATGTGAGCTCAGTTCTTGGATTTCTTTGGAGATGTTGGGGAACTTTAATTTCTGTGTTAAATTCTCTGGCCACAGTTAGTTATTTCTTCCTCAAATCTTAACGATGATTGCAGCCTCCAGAGTGTAAACTGGCAAGAGTTCATTGTTTCTTTTTGTTCATGTGTAACACAGAGATCTTGTGTCACTTGGGGACTCAGGAAATGCTAAAATATAAATGACTTTTAAATTATCTGCATGTAAACTGTTCATACTGTTTATTAAATAACTATTAGGATAACAGAGCTGAGCTTGACCAGAAGCTCAAATGAATGCTGGATTCTGTCCAAAACTTAAAATAATTATAGTCTTTCCAGTGTGGGTGTAACTTTCACATTTGAGAATACATATACACAGGATTTGGCTTGGAGTTTGTCTTTTAATTTTTATTCTTAACCACACTGCTGTAGCTCCAAAAGACCATATATAGGAAATAACGTTCCATGCAGGGAACTGCTTTTTCTTTGTTCCTGTCCAACAGCAAGATCAATAAAAGCAGCATGACAAAACTAATTTTCAGGTCTATTAGTGAAGTTGTCAGTCCTAGAAATTGAATGTACTCTGTTATGTTGAAGGAAGAAGGAAATTTTTCATTTATGGTTTCGTTGCCCTTAAAGGCATTTAGCCAACTTGTAGCTTTTGCATTTTGAAGAGTGAAGCCTGGAAATATGGACATTATTTGTTTGCATTTCTCTTTGTAGGATGCAGCAAGCTGTGTTAGATACTCAGCAAAGCAATGGAAAAGCATGACTAAGAATAAAAGGAGTTCCAAGGGAAATAATTTGGTTACGAATCTTTTTGTTGAGTATTTCATGGCTACACACCAGAGATATTTGAATCCTGGACATCGATTCAGCCAGAGCTGGGAAGCGTGTGCCAGGTGCAGATTTCTGATGCACATCACATTTTACTTTCCAGTGCTGTCCCCCAGCAGAGAGGTATTTGATCAGAGTTTTTGTTTGGCTTTGGCTCAGCTGAGCCTAACTTCTACTCAAGAAAAAAAGGGTTTGGAAAGTTTGATTTGTAGATTATTTTGGCATACCTAAAAATGCTTAGGGAGTGACTTGGAGCCCACTCAAATAAATGATCTGATTCTCAGAGACTGAGGCAGTCCTGGTGGAGGGGGGAAAATAGTTAGGGTTTAATTCATTTTAGGAGTAAAAAAAGGTAAGGCACAAACACAACAGCTATTCAGGATATAATGTTGAACACTCCTTTTGGAGGAGGGTATGGCTTAATATGTGACTTAATCCAATAATATCTTTATGATAGTGGAGAAAAAAGCAAAAGCTGACAAGGTTGAAAGAACACGCTTCCTCTGTCATCACTAATTTAGTGTTGGATATTTAATATTCTGTCATATTAACGATGCATAAAGCACTCAATACCGAGCCCCGGGAGCCCTGGAACACGGCTCTGGTGCTCCCGTGCACTGAGGGCTGTCACGGCGCGTTCGCATCGCTCCCGGGCGCGTCAGCGAAGGNTTCCCCATCCTCTTCATCGGTGGGTGCCTGCGGCTCTCCCTTCCCCTGTCCGCCCGTGCCTCTCCTATTTGCCCTCTTTTCCTTCTGCCGCTCTGCCCGCGGTGTCGCTTTGCCGTGTCCCCCCGCCCGGCTTTGTCTCGCCGTGGGTTTCCCTCCCCCGCACTGCCGCGCGTGTGCCGCGTTCCCCCCCGCCCGGCTTCCCCTTGCCGTGTCCCCCGGCCTGGCCCTGCCCCCGTGCCGCTCGGGAAGGCGGCGTTGGTGCCGGGATGCGGTGCGAGCTGCGGGATACTCCGGCGGCCGCCTCTCCCCGGGCTGCCCCCGCAGCTGTCCGCCCGGGCAGCGGGGCCCATCTCCGTGTGTCGGGCCAGACCGCGGGGCTCCCCGCGAGTGAAACTCCTTGCGCAGGCAGGGCAGGAACGGGTGATGCTGGAGGAGACCGCAGGGTTTGCCCTGCCGGTTTTGACCAGCAGCGCGGGAAGCAGAAATGGATGTGCTATTAAAGCCCAGGAAACCTGACAAGTAAGTGCTGCGTTATGAAATATTACTCCCAGCAATTACTGCGGGGTCACAGCCGCCTGGCAGCCCCCCCTCATTCCAGGTCCTGCCCCGCAGCGGTGGCTTCTGCGGTACCTGGGGCGGCTGTGATTTGATGTCACAAGCCCGGCGGGGCCGGTAGGTGGCCCGGTGGTTCAGCACACGGGGCTGTCACTGCTCCGGGTACCCTCCTCCAAAGCCTGGAGCGGCCCGCTGAGAGCCACGGCACGGGTTGGAGAAACACTCGCTCCTGGGGAAGGGAAAGAGTCCGGTGAGGAAATAACAGCCAGCACGACACACCAAACGGGGTCAGCTGAATAGCTGCTTAGGGTTCTCTGGTTCTCTGCGTTTATCTGGAATCTCTCAATATTGCTGATTTTTAGTGAGATAAGACTTCACACCTTATCCTTTTCTTTTTTATCTTTTTAAAAGAATCGAAGGGAAAAGAAGTAGTGGATTTATTATAGTGTTTGTGTGTATTTGTCAAAACGTTAATTTGTTGTTCATTTAAGCTGTGAATAGATTAGACAAATGTTTGGTGCTTGTAATTACTTGATAGTAAGTTGCAAGAAGTATAGGAATTTAAGGCTGTATCCTGTCTTAATTATTGATTTTATTCCATATGAAGTGAGATAATGAGAGCACAGTTGTGATAATATTCAAATACATGTTTGTTTAACAACACAGCTGTGTCAATGTTGGTATGCAAGGTTGTGACATATATGGGTTTGGGTTTTTTGTAAGCAGGAACTTTGTGTGTTGCTCTTGTTAAGACAGCTCTCTGTAATTCTCTTTTAGGTTGGGGAAGTCAGAGTTCCAAAGTACATATACATCACAGCACATGGCTTCATTTTCCTGGCCACAATTTACGCTGGATACTGACTTTTATCCTCTTGTTTGTGCTGGTGTGTGAAATTGCAGAGGGCATAGTGTCTGATGGGTAAGTGTATGTCTGCCTTCTCCTGGTAGCACTGAGCAATTTATAGGTTTCAGGGTAAATATTTCCTCCCTGTCTGAGTTCTCATCTAAACCATATTCCTTGTACTTATGAACATATAATCTGTTTTCTTAGTGATTAACCTACCAACCTTGTATCAGAAATTCCACAGACCTTGCCAAATGATGTACACATGCACAACTGACCTTAATCATTTTAGTTCAGCTTAATGACACTATCTCTCCAAAGAGTAATCATAGATAAATCCTAATGATTCAAGCAGATGGTGACATTTTCACGATGTGTTTTATGTCCAAGGACCCAGTCCCACAGTCCTTACTGAGGAGGAATTCCCATGTGCACAGTAGGTCACACCATTCCCCCTCCTAAACTGAGTTCTTTTCATCTAAACAAAAGGAATTAATCTGCTGGGCCTTCCTTATGTCACACCTCACAGAGTTTCTTCTGATGATTGTACACTATATCTCCTATGTTACCTGGAGCAGAGCAGCTCATATTATGTGAGCATGAGCCATCATCTGTTGTTCACTTAGGATGTCACTAAACAGAAATCTGTGGGAAAAAAATTATTCCAAGTGAAGCAAGTGATACAGGAGAGTGATTTATTATGAAAAAAGCTGATTATCTAACGATGAATATGTTCTCTTCCTATGAAGAGAGGCGTGGTTTTTCATAACGATTATGAATTTGAACCCAAGGATTATGAAATGGAAGCTCCTCATTAAATAGAACAAAACCTCCCTGATTAGCCATCTATATAACAAATATCCACCAACAAGTGTGAAATGCACTGCAGACTTCTGGTGTAGAAAATGATATCATCATTATTATTTTAACTTCTCTTAAACATATATAAATAGGATGTTTCTCGGTGCCAATGTTTTTTTTAAAGGAATTTTTCTCTTGCTTATTCAGAGTTATCAGGGTGTGGGATGCTCAGAGCAAAATCCCCTGCTTTGAGTTTTCTCATTTATTTTTCTCGTTTGCAATGCCTTTCATTAGCACTGCCTCTCATTATGTTTATTTGCTATTTGACTCAGAACACTGCTGTTAAGTAATAGGTGTCACCTGATGAGAATCAAAGCTTGGAGCTCTGCTGGGGGAGTGCCAACCCACAGTCCTGCTTCCCGAAGCACTCAGCAGGCTAGTGAGGGCTCCAGTGAATAGAAGAGAGTTTTGAGACTCATCAGCTTTCTAAGAACTAAAATGGATAGTGCTGGTGAGCCCTTTTGACAGCAACTGGGTGCTAAATGCTTTGGCATCTCAGCAAGAGAAGCAGCCTATTGGAGGTACAGTTATATAGGGGAATTCCAGCAACTGTGAAATAAACAGATTTTGAAAAGCCTCCCACTGCTGCAGTGTTACCTACTGAAGCTCAGGCTGTCTGAAGAAATCTGTTCTTGTTGGGTTTTTTTGTCCTTGCTGAGAATTCAGCCCTGGTGTACAAAATCTCCTGGCATTACTAGGAATTTCAGAGAATCCTTTCTCATTTTGCTGTACTGACATCCAGCTTTGGTCAGCAAGAGGAATTCAGTGTTCATGACAGGCTGTGAGCTTGGCTCCAGCCAGCTCTAGAGAGTTAACCACAGTTCTCCTTGAGGGAAGGCTCTCCTTTCTAGAGCTGAGGTGCAGGAAATGGTTGTCCTGATCTCCTATGGTTGTGCTAGACATTTGGAATGTTCTACTCTCAGAAATGTGCTGTCCTGTGGTGATCTTTCATCTCCCTCCCAGCATAGCACTTCTTGTCTCTCCAGCCTTCACAAAAGTAGTGTTTGATGCAGCAAGAAGAAATCCATTCAGAGGACAAGGTATGCATTTCCCTAAATGTGTCCTGAAGTCATCTTGGCGGCTCTTCTGGTGAAGCTGGCTGGGAGACAGAGGAAACTGCAGCCCCTGATGGCACAGGGCACTCAATTCTTTTTTTTATGAAAGAAAGAAAAGGGGAAAAAGAGAAAATAAGTAGGAGGAAAGAGAAGGGGTGACATGTTTCTATTGAACACTGCACAAACCCACAGCTTTGCCAAAAAATTCCAGTATTCCCAAAGGGCTGTATTTAGAAGGACCCCTTCTGCTGCTACCTGAAGCAAAGCATCAGCACAGTTTTGCCTTATAGGACAAAACATAAGGGTGTATGATTCTGTTATAGGATTTTTTTGTTGGCTTGCAGTCACTGAAGACAGACCTCACTGTAAGTAATTCCTGTACTGTGGTGCTGTTCTTTCTTTTAAACTGAAAAAACCAAGACATTTCCACAAAATGCTTCTGTAGAAAATCTTGAACTGTGCTGTCAGTTGGTCTTATCTGCATATTTTGATGGACAGCTCCCAAACTAGTTTAGCTTAAATTAACTTTTCTCATTTTGGAGATGAGCTGCTTGTCCTAATTTAAACAATGTTCCAATTGATTTCAGTGGGAAATTGGAGTAAACACCTTTCATTTTCAGCACAAGGGAGGAATTTGAAATCCAACCATGTGATTTAGGAGCAAAAATTCAATTAAAACTTGGAGGTGTTTTCATCCATAACTCGTTCTAGAAAATCTTACATCAGAGCTGGGTACAGGGTACAGTTCATGAACTAAAAGGGAAACACCTAAATAGCTGAGAGGTTTGACTTCAACAAATATTTTTTTTGTTTTACAGGGTTTCTGAGTCCCGCCACTTACACCTGTATATGCCGGCTGGGATGGCATTCCTGGCAGCCATCACATCAGTTGTCTATTACCACAATATTGAAACATCCAATTTCCCCAAACTGTTAATAGGTATGTCTCAAAATCTATGCACCTGGAGGTGTGGCTGTGGTGCTGTGTGTCTGCTTCCTCTGTGACAGGTCACTGCAGTCTTGTATGACCAAAGCTATCCCTCTGTGTATGCTCAAACATTTCCTTATTTTTAATGCTTTCAGCTTCTAATAATATTCTGTGTAGGGTTCTTAGGGATTCAGTGAGCCAAAGACTTCTCTAGCAAAAACTGCTTTTGTGGGAAAAGTAGCATGGAAAATTGTTAACTCTAAATCCAAACCCCCTGCTTGTCAGCCTGTTGTGTGTAAGCATGATGTAAGAGGGAAGAAATCTTCGTGGTCTGTTGAAATATGCAAGGAGTTAAGGAATGACATCCCTGATTTTCAGTTATGGATATGTTATTCTGCCTGCTTGCTCTTGCTTCATGTTCCTAAAACTCCCTTTGAAAACTGCTTTAAGGCCTTTTGAATGGAAAATGCTATGGATGAGAACTACCTAGTCTACTCTATATTTTGCAGGACTGTGAATAAATTATAGCTACAGAAAATCCATTGCTGCTGACACTCATGAAGTTGTTCATGTGTTTTCATCTGTTTAAGTAGACTGCAGGCTGGGAATGTCTGCATGCTTAGTCACATCCTGTTACCTGTTATTTCTTTGGTGGTCCTGGCTCATCAAATTTTGTTTGGGCTGGATTTCTGTGTCAATAAATCCTGCTAAAGTTTGTCTTGTGCCATTGTAGCTCTGTGTATTAAAGTTTTGTTCTAGTTTTTGTCAGGTGGGGAAAAGTCAGTAATAACAAGATTTGAGAAAGTTTTTAAATATTGAAGATTATTTTGAACTATGTGTTGGGGTAAGTGAGAATCGTGTTCTGCAGAAGGAGGCTGTAACTCCTTAAAAAAAAATCCTCTCCAAAGACTTAGGTTTCTATTCAGGCTGAGCAACCTTTATGTCTTCTCATTTGGGACTGCTTTTCTTCTACCTTTCTTTTAAGCAGGATCTTTTTTATCCTTTCTGAACAGGTGAGGTCATTTAGTTGCTTTTTAAGGATGTCAAGAGAATCTTTTTAATGCCTTCTCACAGGAAGGCATTATGCCTCAGGAAGAACTGCTAGCCTGTTACTGTTGCCTGTAAAGCAAGAAGTGATTTTTGTGGTTTTGTTTTTTTGGTTGTTTTGTTGTTTGGGCTTTTTGTTGTTATTTCAGATGTATAATGCAGTGTTAAATAATTTAGTGTCACTACCACATTCCTGCTGTTAAGTCTTTGTGAAGGGTAGCACAAAGTTACAGCTGGTGGTTGATTACCCATTTTTGCATAATTCGTGCTCAGTAGAGATTTCTTTTTTATGATAATGTTTTTTAGTGTTTAGAGTGCTGATGCTGGATAAACTTTGGACAAAACTTGAATCCTAAAAAGTTGTACCAACGAATACCAACACTTACTTGTTATGGATGAATTTTAATTTTGCAAGAATTTCCAAGGAACAGACTCCCTCAGAAAATCTGGTCTTAATAGCTCTTAGGCAAAAAAGAAAATTAGACTATCACAGTCTTTCTCACTTAGTTTGTCTGATTTGAATTTTAGTCCAGAATCTTCACAAGGTGATGGTCTTTGATTTTTATTTTATTTTTTCTTTTGTTTTTCTTCTATTTGTCATAAGACAGACATTTCTGGAAGTCTCTATCCTTTGTTCTTAATTGCACAAACTGTGAGGATTGTCATCTTTCAATCTTAATTGCAATTACTCTGTATTGACATCTGGGACAAGGCAATGAGCACTTTATGCAAATGAGCCCAGTACGGATAGTTAAACTATACCTTTACTCAGCTGTCAACCCACTAGAGTGCAGTGTGGCCATGAAGCAGCTTTGCTTCAGAGCCTCATTTTATGAGGTAGATGAGAACCCAGGAGGGAAGGCTAAAGTTTGTGATGAACTTTTTTCTGGTTGTGTGGGAAACATGTAGGGCTCATGCAGAAGAGATCTAATGTTGCACACACACAGAGCAAAGTAGAAGAGCTGATGTGAACTCTTGCTGCTTCTGAGCATCGGTGAATTTCCAGCAAACTGCAGGGCATCATCTGCCTCAGCTGCAGGGTGAATGCTCACATCTGCAGAGAGTTGATAGCTGTTTAAAGCAAAGTTAACAGAGCCTTATCCAAAATCTATTAAACCCAGCGGGGGAACTCTCACTGATGCAGTGCAGTGGACCATTAAAGGTCTGTTCATTAATTCTGAACAGGGTGAAATTTTCCAATCCCATGAAATTTTGACATGTGCCGTTTTTTTGAAGATCCTTTTCACTCTGTATCTGAAAGGAACCAAATCCATTTGTAACTCTTCATAAACAGGTAAGAGGCAGATACCATGACAAATACGGGGATTAGTGTTTCCTTGGGTTTGCAAAAGGAGGACTCAAAGTTCCTCTACTGATCCTGAGCCTGCCTTTAAGCTTTAGCCCAGGCACTTGGCTATTTTGAGGTAATCATTCGTAGTATTTCTTATAAAAAAAATGTTGACAAGGTTTGGAATATTTATTCACTGAAACTAATGATTGAGTTCATGAATGTGGTTGAGTGACCCACCTATTGGAACACCTTGATCTGGTCTGAATATGCTTTTCTCGGTATGATTTTGGTCTGTAATTATATTTCAACAAATGTAGCTATTCCCAAGTAGTGCTGTTTACCAGGGCACTCTCATAATAATGCTAATTTTGATGCTCTTTGCACCTCATGGTTGCATAACATTTGTATAGTTAAATAGGACTCATTTTAGAATATTTTTCATTCTGGATTGGAAAATCTGCTGCTTTCTTGATGCTTAAAATACACAACTGTTTGGCAGCATCTGACTCCACTATTTTTTAAGTTAGTTTCTTTTTTTAAAGATAAATAAACCTCAAAAATTAATAGTAGGAGAAAACTATGAAATAACAACAGGACTTGGAGGTTTTAATCTGAAATGAGTGGTAGTGTGGGAACACATGAATTTTTTTTTTTTAATGTTGTCCTTTTTTTAACTAATCTTAATTATATAACTGCCTTACTACTACTACTACTAGTCAGGGATCTATTTTTCTGATTCAAAATTTTTGTCCCTTTGCATGTAGTTGTTTCTCTTGGTATTAGTTTATTCTCTAAAATGGAACTTTCTGCATAAAAATATTGCTTATCACTTAGTACAAAAAATTTCTCTCCAGACAGGCACAGGTTAATTAATACATTCCATCCAGTTAAATGTATGGCTTTTTAGATTGGGCTTAATTCAATAAAGGTGTAGAAGAGTTTGAGTTGCACATTGCCTTATTTTTCAGAGGTGTGGCCCAGGCGAGAATCTACACCCTGGTGTTGTGAGTTGAGGTATCTTACATGGTTCAAGATAAAGCGAGGTTGTTTAGGCACCTAGAATTGGTCTAAAGCAATCCAGTAAGTGTAAGCATGCCTCTGTGGTCTGATCACTTTGCAGTTCAGACCAATGGAAGTTCTCAGAGATAATTTCTAAAAGCTCTCAGCCAAAATGTACTCACCAGCCAGATGATAGAAACATCATCTATAAAGAATAGAGCCACAATTGTATTGTCAGAGAAGCCTTGAGTGGCCTGTGAGCCTTCTCCAGATCAGATTAGATACAACTATATTCAAAAGTGACAAGCTAAGCAAATTCAAAGGCTTTTAAGGAAGTAGGACAGCAAGTGGCCTCTTATTACCTGAGAATGTTGTGTTTGGCACTTTATAATACTCCTTAGATAAAAGATAAATTAATGTTATAACAATAAAAGGTCATATAGACCCTTATTTAAACCCTAAACAAGAGAATGGCTCTGGTAGTTCTTATTTATAATTCCAAGACATTCTTAAGTGCCTGTTGGCTTGGTTATTTTTTTGGAAGTCCTCCACCGGTGAATATTTCGTGTTTGCAATGTTTAAGTCCGTTTTATTCCAAGAGAGATGTGTTTCTCAGCCTGCTGGTGGAAGAATGAGACAAAGCAAGGTTTAACAGATAAAGGTGATTAAGAGTAGAACAGCATGGAATGTAATTCTTGGATGAAGTGAGACTTTATAGTCAGAAGTACTGCAAATAGGGAAGAAATAGTGCCTCAAAGGAAGGAAGCAGTCTGCAACAGGGTGAGAAGCAATCTAAGTTGGGAAGATGGTAGGAAGCCTCACATAAAAAAGCTGAAGTTTTATAAGAGAAATTTGGTAAGTATATCTTTTAAGCCCTCTCTGCAACTGCATCGACCGCTGAGGTCCAGTGCCCAAATACCTGACCACTCAGTGTTTTCCTCTTATGAACTGGCCTCTTAATTTTAGAGGAAGACAGACTCCTGTAGTAAATGTCCTAATGCACAATTTTCCTGTATTGTTCCATTCACTGTCCTCATTTAAAGGAGAAGTTTTAATTTGATTTCTGTAGAAGCAGGACTGGCAGTCCCAAATCTCACATGGATTCTCCGCATTGAATTTAGCTTTGCTTGGAAAGGGTAGCCCCAGAGTACATCTCCAGGGAGCTTTCTTGTGCCTCAGGGTAGTTGGAACACCACCAATTCTTTGGAATTTGTGCAGCTTCCTGATGATTATCCATATTTAAGCTAGACTTACAGTTGCTAATGCCTTGGTTGAAGTCTTTCCCTGGTGTTCCGGCAAGACACTTGGAAAGCACATCCAAGCTTTTCTTGGCAGTTGGAGCTCATTCCATCTGTTGCACTATGGCAGATACAGCAGCAATGAAAGATTTATTTAAAAGAATATAACCCTGGGAGGCATTTCCTTAAGAATAGGGAACAGGAGCTGGCTTATGGTGTGATGAATGGTATGGAGAGCGCTTGCAAGTCACCTGAGCTTACTCCAGGGATTATTTATCTGTTAGCTAAAGGAAGCATGACCACCTTAAGGCAAAAAGTTCTGTAGAACACTAAAAAGTGAAAGTTTTTTTCCATGAATGCCATAATATCCTTCCTTCATGTGTCTGTTTTATCTACATTGTGAATTACATATGTGGAATTTGTGTTGCACGATAGTGCAGCAGCAGTTTGGACAAAGTATTTTAATAACTGTTCCTGACACATCCCAGAGATTTGCAGGGAATTTTCCTTCAAGCCACATTCATAGCAGTCTTGTAGCATTAACCAAATCTGAAGAACGTTATACACAAGCACCTTCACTTTTGGAGCAACACGCTCCTCTGAGCTGTTCATGTGGACACACGTTTACAGCAGATGAAATTTACTTCAGCAGACTTTGCCTTGTGAAACTTTTGAAATATCACTAAATCTAATAAAAAAGGCATCTAGAACTAACACATTATCTTAATTTTTTAATGTTTGTGGAATTAAATGAGGCTTCTGTTCAACATGAGAAAGGCCACTGTCTGGTTTTATGTATTTTGTTGCATTCTTCCTTAATTATATTTTATATTTCCATTGTATATTTTTGCAACTATGGACCTGGTTAATTTGTTTGGGTTTCTTTCTCTACAGCATTGCTGTTCTACTGGACTTTAGCTTTCATAACTAAAACCATCAAGTTTGTGAAGTTCTGTGATAATGGGGTTGGATTCTCTCAGCTTCGATTTTGCCTCACAGGACTCTTGGTTGTTCTTTATGGAATGCTACTAGCTGTAGAAATCAATGTCATCAGGGTGAGGGTAAGTAACTATGATAGAAGTCTCCTTCTGTGGTTTTTATTGGTTGTTTTTTGGGTTGTTGGTATTTTTTTCTTTTATTATTCCCTTTTCTAGGTACTTGGTGTAAAATGCATTATTAAAGGAGAAAGAAAAATCCAGTTAGAAATAGGAATCTATTTGGCAATCAAAGGTTAATACTATTTTACTAGGCTAGATGAATCCACAGTTTCAAAAAATGCCAGATTCTGTTGTTGTTAATTTAAGATCAATTTCATCTGTTCAAGTTTGCTGTAAATTTTTAAATTATTCTGTTTCAGTCGTGGCAGCCAAGTATTTCTGATCCAAGAGAAGACTGGTAGAATCTTAGACACACAAATAACATCTCTCATTTTCCAGGAGACAATCACAATAAGTGATTTATTTGGGCTACTGGGGTTCCTCCCAGCTATATTTTTTTTTCCCCTCTGCAATATCTGGAGTCATAATCTTAACTGAGACTTTGGAGACTGCTGGATACATAAATGCCAAAGTTCCCTTCAGCTGGCACTCACCAACTGTGCCCAAATTAAATTTAGGAGGGAAAGAAATATTCCCATGTAAATTTCCTTGCTGCAGCACCAGCAGCTCCATGTTCTGAGCAAACAAATATAAAGCAGTGTGGTGTGGGAGGTGAATCCCAGTGATAACCTCAGGGCTGTGCCTAAGCTTCTGTGTCCCATGTTGTGCTGCCTGGAACTCAAAGCAGTGCTGGGGCTGTACTGTTTACATAATTGAGGGAGTCAGTCTCTTGTGAAAGGACATGAGGACATGGCCTTAAGTTGTACCATGGAGGTTCAGATTAGTTATTAGAAAATATTTTTTCACTGCAACAAGAGGGCAGGCACTGGAATAAGTTGCTCAGGGAGGAGGTAAAGTCTCCACTTCTGGAAGTGTCATAGTGAATGATAAGAATTATTTATTTCTAGACTGGATGCCTCTGATTATCCTCAGTACCTGAGGAAACTGGATTGCTGTATTGGTTGTACTTGAATGTCTTTTAAGAAACCAAGACTGATTTCACTGATTATCTGCAATGTCCTTGTCTCTTCTTTGTGCACTTGTATTTTCTACACATTTACTGTGATTCTACTGGAATTTTTCTGGATTTCAGAGGTATGTTTTCTTCAAAACTCCTAAAGAAGTTAAACCACCTGAGGATCTCCAGGATCTTGGTGTCCGATTCTTGCAGCCCTTTGTGAATCTGTTATCCAAAGGAACATACTGGTGGATGAACACATTCATCAAGACTGCCCATAAGAAACCCATAGACTTGAAAACCATAGGCAAGCTTCCCATTGCTATGAGAGCTCTGACCAATTACATTCTCCTTAATGAGGCCTTTGAAGCACAGAAGGTATGCAAAGCATGAAATTGTGTCTGTCTGCTTACTGAGAGTTTGTGCTTTTCATTACTTTTTTGTCATATAAGCATGACACAAAGAGATATAAACAGATATGATGCAAATGAAGTATTCATTGGCATAGCAGTCTGTATACCAAGAGATCACATTCTCAGTTGTACCTTGTACAAATAATGAAGTTTCTCTAATCAAATGTGCATGTCAAACACATTGCTGGTTAAATGTATGTAAAATGCATACAGCCTCTATTTTGATATGGAAAGTAATCATGGACTGTGTTCACTGAACACCATTATTCCTCCTAATAAGACCCTGGAAACATTCAATTACACAGTCAGAATTAATTAGGCCTTGCAGGGCTATTTTTTCCATGTTATTTCAGTTACAGTTTGTCCATAGGAGAGTTCAGGGCTGAAACTACCTCGACTCAAATTCATTTTCACTCCTCAGTGGGAGCTGAGCTTATACAGGATTTTAAGAGAACTTGTTTGCCTCCTGCCTAAAAAGTGTGTGCTTCCAGTCTCTGTGTTCACCAGAGAATAAAAACCTGTCACTTCCCTCCCTCTTTTTTTTTTTTCCCCTCCCTCAGCATGCCACAAACAACGCACTTGATCTCTGTTAAGGATAGGAAAGAAATCATGGTTCTTTTTGTGGAGGGAAGTGCAAATTATTGCTTTATAAAAGAAACAATAATAAATTTCTTTATAAAAGAAACAGTAAAACAATTGCTTTATAAAAAGAAACAGTAGTTGTAGTTTCTCTGCTTTCCACCTGAGAGATTACAAATGGTTGTCAGTGAATTAAAGTGTTGATAAAATACCAATGATTTATCAGACCTGAGGTTAATGTACAACATAATCCTTACTAATTTTAATTTAATTCTGACCAGAACAAAAGATCATCATCTCCCCAAGGATCCAGATCCATTTGGCGTGCTCTCTGCTGTGCTTTTGGGAGACCCTTGCTTCTCAGCAGCACGTTCCGTATTCTGGCTGACTTGCTGGGATTCGCCGGGCCGCTCTGCATCTCCGGGATCGTTCACAACGTCGGAAAAGGAAATAACACCATCCGCCCACAGGTACTGTCAGCATGGCATCAAAAGAGACGAGTCCAAAAAGGGATGCTGTGACTCTGTATTGTTTGTCCTCAGTAAGGAAAGTGACTCTGCCCGGTGTGTGTGAATGCTGGAAGTGCCAGTGTGAATGTACTGCCTGTTATCCTCTTCTGTACTGTGATGGAGTGTATCCAGTGCAGGGCAATGAAGGTGATTAAGGGACTGGAGCATCTCTTGCAAGGACAGGCTGATTTATTTATACAAATATCCAAAGGGAGAGTCTCAAGAGGATGGAGACAGGTTCTTTTGCTACTGTCAAGCAATAGGACAAGAGGCAATGGGCAGAAACTGATGCACATGAAGTTCCACCTGAATATGAGGAAAAACTTCTTTAGTGTGGGTAACTGAACACTGGAAGAAGTTGCCCAGAGAGGTTGTAGTGTCTCCCTTGGTGGGGATACTCAAGACCAGTTGGGATGCAATCTTGTGCAATGTGCTCTGGGATGACCCTAGTTGAGCTGGGAGATTGGACTAGATGACCTCCAGTGGTCCCTTCCAACCTGATCCATTCTGTGATTCTTTTGGGGGCAAAATATGTGAGCCATGCATCTAGCCAGCCTTGCATTCTGGAAAATAACCTCATTCAAGAGAACAATGAAGCATATCCAGAATGCAATCAGTGTCATAAGGAATTCAGGTGCAGTCTTGAGTAGAGATTGATTCAAGGATGTGACTGAGTGTTTTCAGGAAGGAAAAGTGTGATTTTAACAGGTTTGGCTTTTCATTTCCAAAAATGAGGAATGTCTAAGAGGATTAAAACAGAGTTTTGACATCATCAGAAAATACCAAGTAATTAACTGTGACCAAGAATTCCCTCTAGTGCCTTTGGGGAAGTTAGTTTTGAAAGATCAACTGAAAAAGATTTTTAAAGGATGCTATTTAAATGAATGCTCTCCAAGAAGAAGCAGACATATTTCTTGATTACCTAAAAATTAAAATGTAACTCAGGAAGAAATGTAACTCTCATTATAAGGTGAGGTCACTCAGGCTGGTTTTCCATGAGATAGATCTGTTTATTTCTGCAGCTCACTTAGTGTCTGATATAAGACTATTTCTAAAGTCTGTTGACACTAATGGAAATATACCCATTCATTCAAGTACACTTTGGATTAGGTCCACTGTAAATATTGAAGTCCATCAGCTGCAGTGCAGAAAATTTAACAAAGGCCTCAGGCTAAAATTAACTGTCCATTTTGCAATCCTTATCCTAATATTTGGAAACTTTATTATAGCAAGTAGGTTCAAT
The DNA here is from genome assembly GCA_013399915.1 of Illadopsis cleaveri. Taxonomy (NCBI): domain Eukaryota; kingdom Metazoa; phylum Chordata; class Aves; order Passeriformes; family Timaliidae; genus Illadopsis; species Illadopsis cleaveri. The sequence continues at coordinate 888,473 of VXBB01013657.1, read as the reverse complement.
GGAAACTGGTTAAAGCAGGAAATGAGAAAATTAAGACTATAGTATTATGTTGCAGCAAAGTGCTATGGAAGCTCTTGAGCTCTGCTTTTCAATGATTTTTTTGGGATACTTTTTCAGCTGAAATTGTGATTTGATATAATTTACAGATTGTCCTATTTAATTTTCCTATAAAAGTGTCAGCTAGTGCTTCTCTGTGAAAAAGATGTTCATGTCTGGTCCTGATAGGCCCTAAGCAGAGCTTCATCCAGCCTGGTATCCTCACTCACTAGCTGAGCAGTAACCTCACTGTTGTCATTGACACCAATTTGGGATCACCTAACAGCAGTCTTCACTGATGGTCGTAGTCCACAAGTGACACTTAAGGGTGTATTTTAACTTTGCTAAAATGTCTCCAAGAGGATTTTCCTTATGTTTTGGCATTGTTTTTTTCTGGTAAGGATCTAGCTACATTTGAGTTTGAAAATTGCTTTTGCTGGGTGAGATGAAATATCTTTCTAAGGAAGAGCTTCTGTTCAAACTATCGGGAAGCAGACAGGGAGGGCTCCTGTATGTGTTCACATACCTAGTCGACTTGGTCTGTTTTGGGAAGAAATACACCATCTCTACTGCTAGGAATGTTATGTCCCTGCTTCTAATGAGTCAAAAGAAGAAAACCCTGTCTTATAGTTTGCCCCTGTGAGCCTCACAGGTGCGAGAATAAAATGCTGTCATATGAAGGTAAAGATAAGTGGGGGGAAACAGTGTTTGTGCTTGATGTGGTGCTGAATTTGAGAGCCCTGGAAAGAGTTGCCACACAGTGGGACAGAATCAGATAAGCAATGTAAGTTGTGAGTACAACAGAGGGTGTCTTTTACCCATCTCTTACCCAGATACATCTTAAATAGTTTTGATTGAGATGATGTAATGTATCTTTCAAACAGAAATTCTTTGTGGAACTGAAGGCAAAGAGGTATAATAATTGTTCTGTTCCTCAGGTCCTTTTTGACAGATATAACCCACCATGGAGCTGTACCTCAGATCACATGGGTGTCACAGGCAGTATTAACTGCTCTAGTTAGTGCTGTAGTTAGTCAGAGCACGACAGCGTCTTAAATTCTGTCATGCTCTTCATGTTTATTTATAACTCCAGTATCAATGTTTATGGCCACCCTAAACGTTCCTATGACACGAATTTCTCTGAGTGTTAATCACTTCACACCAAAGAAGAGACTGACAGAATGATAACCTTCATCATTTGCTGGTAGCATCTTCCACGCTGCAACGTTGGGATTAGCAGTTCCAGTATTAGGAGTATCTGCTGACATAACACACTCAGAGATGCAGCAAACTCATTATTTAAAAAGCTCTAGAAGTCATAAGGCCCAGTGTAGCAAAAAGCCCAGTATTGACATTAAGATTGTGTGAGTCTGGAATCTTTATGCATTTAATTAGCAGCTTTTTGCTCAGCCTTTCACTGGTTAGAGCAACTTTTAAGAATTGGTGTTACCCTGAAGTTGTCAGGAAGATAGGACACTGAATATTCCCAAAGCCATTTCTGAAAATAAAATATCTGATTATTTCCATCAACTTCTCGAATAAGGTTATTTGCCTTATGTGTGAAAGGTTCAGGAAGTGTTCAGGTATTTCTGTGTTTCCTGGAGGCTGAGAAGTGTGTGTAGACACCTACTGTAGCTTAAACACGGGTATGCTCAGTGAACCATAATGGCCTGATAATGCATCTGAGACCTGGCAAACACCTTGGTGCTATCAGCAAGTGTGTGACCTTTATGTTCTGGATCTTATGGACAAACATATGTTTGTCCTCTTTTTCTCTCAAGGGAGTATTAGAAGAAAAGATGAGACTATTCATCTCACTTTCCCTCCTTGTCTATTATATAACATTTTGATGGGAATCAGTGCTGCACCAGAATCTCATTTCTAGACAAGCATGATTTGGCAAACATAGTTGTAGAGAAGAAAAGTATTCTTTTACATACAGTAAAAAGTGGTATTAGCTGCAGAGATTAGCAGTACTGGCCAGATGTGTATAGAGCAGAGCACTGAAAACCTGAACTTGTAAGACTGTACGTAATCTGGAAGAGAAACTCATTTTTAGTGTACTATAGGCTATTTGTAGTATAAAATGCTGCCTTGGCCTATTTGAAATGCTATGGCATAAGTAATAAGTTATGGCTTTTAAATCCCTTTAGGGTGCAAATAGGTAAAAAAGCAGTTAAATGTCTCTTTATCAGAACTATAATTGCTGACATGTACTGTAATTGTTCTGAGTTTTGCACTTAATACAGATTTTAAAATCTTCCTCCTTTTACATTCTTTGTTACCTCTGCTCCTCTTTTCTCCTTTGCTTTCGATCTCTGGCACTGATTGGGTGCTTTTTTAGTTCATTTGGCCTATTGTTTTTTTCCTGGGCTGATTTTCGTATCTCAGTGATTTGAATTGGCTCAGGAAGAGATCCAGTTAGCTCCTCAGCTAGTGCACAGTAAGTAACAGAAGTGTGCAGGTTGGAGCAACCTGGGTATAAATAAGAGTAGGGAGAAGTTTGTTCCTTTTCCAGCTGGCTCAGCCAAAAGAACAGCTTTAGAAACTAAATTTTCCTCTATGAACTTGCCATATGGGATTTTTATGAAGTTAACTGCAAGGTGCAGATCAGATCTAATAAAATGTACAGACATTGAGAATTTGTGAAATATGGCTGATTAAGTGTTATAGCAGTTGTGAAAACTTCAACAGTAAAGAAACTATGTAGGCAAAAAAAAAAAAAAAAAGTGCTGAGCAAGGGATACAGCAGGAGTGTAAATGGCAAGAATCTCTGAGAGGGAATGGAAAGAGTCCTCTTGCTAATTGTGCCTTTAATGGAAACACAATCCAGCAATCAAAGTTTTGAAGGAGCCAAGAGGAGAAAGAGAAGATGGAGACATTTAAGTTACAGAAGGCTTCCCATGGTGAGCCAACCTCTCAATTTGTTGTGGCACCAGAGGTGTCAGCTTGTTAAATATAATCTGAAACAAATGCACTGTTCTCCCATTAAGCACACATCATGCTTCAAAATGCACTTTGGTGATCTCATGAGCTTGCTAGAAGGTAATGGCCATAAATGAAAGTGAACAGGATGCTGCAGGCCAAAATAATTTGCATGGTTCCAAGAGTTTTGGGTTTTTTTACAAGTTCTGAAGGTCATTTTTAATGTCCAGTAACCTGAGGTGTTAAAATAATGAGGGTAATTTTTCCAAAAGGATGTTAACTGTTCCTTTCTGATGATGGGCAGTTCACATCTTTTAATAAATGACCATATGGAGTTACTCAGTGTCCTAGAGTTTTGGAAGGATATCAGAAATCCTTCCTTTTGCATTTAAGTGAAGCTTACTGAATTGGCATGTTATGAGACTGTTTCTTTGAAGTGATAAACTGTGAGGTTTCAGATGAGGTTGGGAGCACTTTCAAAGTATTAAACTCTGATTATCTCTGCTCATTAATTATGCAAAGCGGGAGTTAAATTACCATTGCACCTGATTTCTAACTTTCTTTCTTTTTATAGACTAAAATTCTTGGTGTTTTCTTTATTTCGTCACAAGAGTTCCTGTCCAATGCTTATGTTTTGGCTGTACTCTTATTTTTTGCCCTTCTACTGCAAAGGACATTTCTGCAAGCATCATACTATGTTGCTATTGAAACAGGAATCAACTTGAGAGGCGCAATACAGGTACTCAATATATTACTAATTAACCTTTTCACACCCTCATAAACATGCAGTTGTAAATATAAATTATATAGTAATTAAATTCTGAAATGCTTCTCTCCTGAAATGTATTCAATGTGCCATTGCTGTTAGAAATTGTGTTAGCCCTGAGTTCTGTATCCTTTGCATCTTATTTTGATGGTTTTATATAAATGTTTATTTTTAATATCCAATGCTGTATTTCTTCTTACCCTCAAGCAAAAATTTGCTGACAGTAAAACTGAATGTAACTTTTGAAGTAGTTTAGGTGTGAAGTGCACCTCTCCCATCTCAAAAGCATTTTTTTGGTAACATCACATCTCCTGCAAATAAAACATCTTTGAAATGTATGGTAAATGTATATTGGACAGAAGGATGGGTTGTATTCCCAATGCATGGACTAGTGTTTTATTCCATGGGTCATGCCATGAAATCTGCCTGGCACAGTGGAGTCTGCAACACAAGACATAAGTCAGATTGCAAAAATGGGGTCTGTAATCGTATAACTGACAACTACAGATCAAAGTTTGATGTAGCATATAAAGCTCTGTGCCTGGAAATGAGAGAATTCAGTGTAAGATTACAGTGTGGGATTGCCAAAGGCTCTGACTGAAACCTACCCTGTGACAGCATGAAAGCCAGGCTTAGGGTAACTTATAAGTTACACTATTTATCCCCTGAGCTGCATGGATCCTGTGGGGAATCTCCATGATGGATGGATGCTTTCAATAGCAGCCTAATTGTTTAATTCTCTTCTGATCTTACACTTGGAAGCACTTGTCAGCTGACAGGCTTCTGGAGTCCATCCACTGGTTTTGCCTGACTAGAGTGAAGTAGAAAAAATCTACAGGAATATAATTTTGACCCAAAAGTATGAAAAAAAAATTAATTACTTGTATCAAGTGGAAGAGCTGCAAATGACTGAAAAATACAATGACCAAAGCAAGTGCAATCACTGAATAGTTGGAAAATAATGTTAAATAAATTTTGTTTAAGCAAAGCTTTGTATTTGTTGTTCTGGATATTAGAGGTCCAGATAATGCCAGTTGGCTATTCAAATGGGAATTTTTTAGTCAGCACTCTAAGCAGCAGATCAGTGTTAATGACAGTCTCTGTGCCAGTATTTTTATACTTTTTTTCCTATGGTTTATTCTTTAAATCTTTTTTGTCTTCCTGTCCTGTGTAAATCTGCCACTGTTCAGTATGTCCTATTTGATTTTTTTAAGCTGGTAAAAGTATTCTTTCATTATTCTGTACTGTTATTTTTATAAATACATTTTTATAATCTGGTGCCTGATTCTGCACTGAGGCAACTGCTTAATTCAGTACAGAATTGTACCTGTGACATTCGCTGGCTGTGAATTGAACTTTGTAATGGAACTGAGTTCTCTAAGCAAAACGTATCAATGTTCTCAGCCAGGAACATCGTTCTGAGGTTGGATGGGACCTGAATCAATTGCCAGAGAAAAATAACACAGATTATGATACATTGAGGATTAAGTATTGAATCTAATAATATCTTTGTGTTAGTAACAGGAAGAGCACTCTGTGGAGATGCTGGAGGTATAAATCATAGTTGCTAATGTGGTTCTTGGGCATTTTTGGGTAATAAAGGTTTCATTCTCTTATTGATGCACAGGGACAACCATGATGCACGTAACAGCACTGTGCTTTGTGTCAGTGAAGAATAGTAGGTTTAAATTTTACAAAATAATGTAAAAGGCCAAACTTTATTCTCTTCACTCAAGTTACTGGAAATATTGTTTTCCCTCAACATGCTGGGCCTGGGGTTTAGACAGAGCTAGAAGACTCCTTTTATTTCTGCATGCTAGTACCTTTTGATCTCTCTTCCAGACAAAAATATACAATAAAATTATGCAGCTTTCAACTTCTAACATGTCTATGGGGGAGATGACAGCAGGCCAGATCTGTAACCTGGTTGCCATAGACACAAATCAGCTGATGTGGTTCTTCTTCCTGTGCCCTAACCTTTGGGCTATGCCAGTACAGGTAAGGTGATTGAATGTGCTTTTGTTCTTAATGCACATCAGTCTACAGTGGTTCATTGCATGTGAGTTTTATGAAAGTGGGGTATTAAAGAAGTTAAAGAGTAACTTGAAATAAAATTTCAAGCAATAAAATTTCAACATCTAGAAACATTGCCTGTAATAGATTCCACATCTATGACTGGACTTCAGGTATTTATGATTGTATTAGGATCTTGGCTGCTGCCAAATAAGCTTTGCATTTGTAACAAGAATTTATAGGGTGCAGCAGGTTGCAGTGCATTCATTTATTACATCAGGGAAGTTAACTGGAAGATATTGCAATCATTTGTCTTCTGAATCCTAGCAGAAGCAAGAGAAGTAGCATAAATATGATTACTTAGAGATGATCCTTTGGACATCCCTTGAAACTACTGCTGCTTTTTGGATGACAAATGCCACAGTTAGTCATTGTTTTGAGATTTTTATTTTTTTTTGTTATAATGTATTTGTTACACAAAATGGTTTTGCTGCTTTATCTTCTGGTGTCTTTGGCTTCCTGTATCTAAATACCAGTCTAATCCCTTCAGTCTCCTTTTCCACTTGGATCACCCTACACTTCTATTTAAGAATATTCAGAAAAAGCTGAAAGTAAAGCATGAAGTTTCATCTGAAACTCAGTACCCTGCAACTTTTCATGCTTTCTTTCAGCTACTTGGTGCATTTTTGTTGGGTGTGCTTCAGTGCTAGCAGTAAATACAAACAGAAGATTCAGTAGAGTTTAAATTCACTTATTGGTGAAGTTGATACTTTCTAGATATAAAATTTGGTTTTGAATGAAAACTTCATTGTGTTCATGTCACAAAGGCAGTCTGGTTCCAGCACCGCACAGAGGCTGATTTCACTGGTGTGTAAATCAGAAACCCACAGGTAATCTACCCAACAGCTTTGCATTTTGGATTTCTAGTCCTTGTCCAAAAATTAAATGGTTTCCTTGAGACTATATAGACTGCAACTGGCAGAGTCTATTTCCAGACAGTTTGTAATGTGGTTTTAGGGGTGTTTCTTAGGAGTTTTTGTTCATCAGCATCTTATACTAGTGATTTTCTTCTGTAAAATGTTAAGCATATAAGAAAATGACATTGAAAATCTGGGAGTGGGGAAATACTCTGAATCCTGAAATACTCTGAATCTTCACACTTTTGCCACATGTTTGAAACCTGCTGTGTTACCACAGATTTTTTAGTATCTCTGGTGGTGGGGATAGGTTTCTTCTGAGACTGCAGTAGGACGTGGAGGAAGAAGTAATGTGTCTGAATCTCTGATAAAACTCTTGCTAGCTCAATGAGACGTGTGCAAAGCCTCAAATCAGGATAGTCATCATATTAGAGTGCAAACAGTCAGCAGTTTACTAGCTGATGGCTTCTTTTAACTGTGCTTTCTACATGTGTGAGATGTATAAAACCATGCCTGTTAAAATATTAAGATTTAAGGTGATTGTGGTCATATTTAGGTCACAGTGTGGCTGCATTCACGCAGTATAAATGCATTTTTCTCTTCCAATGCAGCTACTCCTGCACAAGAGGTATGGACTAGTTTTTCTGGTCTACTCCAGAGGAACTTATATGGCAGTTTAAAACATTTTGGTTTCTAGAATTAAGAGAGGGAGATGGATATAGCAGTTATCATCTGGAATTTTTCAGAAAGCAACTTGACTTATTTTTTAGCATGATTTCCCTGAAATTATGAGTGGGGGAGGAAAAATAGGAACCAGATTATTTTAAGATGGGGAGGGGGTAAATTATCAAGGAATATCTCCTAATATTGACATCTAATTGCAAAAGAGAGGATAATTATAATGAAAATAAATTAAGAGGAAATATCATATTAAATATGGTTACATATTTGCAGTCTGTTGGTAATAATTTGGATATCAGGGTATTTTCATTCCTTTTATTGAAAGCACAGTAAGAAGTCAGTGATGGTAGTCTGCTAAAATGATATTGCTGAAAAGCTGTGGAGCGTTAAGAAGAGTCCACCCCCCCTTAATGATAACGTCTAGGGTATCAATTATTATAGGCAAACTGTGTACAAGCTACCAATTTCATGTACACTTGTTTTCTAATACCTCTCTGGCAGCTCAGCGTAGAGAGCACTTTAGTGCAACTGAGAATTAATCCAATTCCATTTCATATTCTGTGACAACATTTTGCTCTAATGGGCCAGAAGTCACAGATTCATAAAGACTTCCTGACAGTCTGCAGAAAATACAATTATTTACATTAAAATTCCCCCTGTGATGCTCCTTACCAGGTGAGGATGATCAGTGCCAGAGCATGCTCCTGTTTTGTGGGTGGTGCACTCCCTGCCAAAATCAGCGAGTCACGTTGGTCACAAAGGCTTCTTCAAAATGTTTTTCCATAGCATTCATTAGTACCTTTTTTTATGGGGCAGTGAAAATAATTACTGACTGCTTGAAAGATGGCTAATGCTACATTGCACAAGCTGCATTATTATTTAAAACAGGCATTTAATTGTTTTGTGGCTCTTAATCTAGCAATCAACATTTCAGCATCTGCTGTAGATTTTGTAATAGCCGTTCATGACAAGTTAGGTTTTCTATACAGTCCAGGTAATTTGAGCCCCATCTTTGCTCTGACTGGAGTCAATGGGAGCTTTATCATTGCCTTAAGTTACTGTTTGAGTGTTATTGAAATCCAAGAGAAGAGGCCCAGGGATGCCAATCAGTTGAAAGATGCCCTCAGTAGTTTTGGCTCAAACCCTGGGAGCAGAATGAGGCCTTATAAAGGCCTTTCCCCCATGCCTCCATTTTATAAACACCCTTGTTTGATTTCATTGTGATTATTAAAAAATCCTGTATTCTCATCTCTCTGGCTCATTGGTAGGGATAGCTTACACTTGTAATGAAAGGACATTTGTCTCTTTCAAAACTGCCCACAAAGCAGTTTCTGGCTGAAAGTATTTGCCATCCTCAATAAATAATCAAGACAAAATAACCAGACCTATTGGTGAGCATTTCGCTCCTGATATATATCTCTGGCAGAGAATAGCTTTGGGATTTTGATGAAAGAGAAGCAATGTTTCATTACACAGGCTTTTTTTTAAATACGATTTTTGCCTTCTAAGGAATATTAATGAGAGTGTTGCCATCTGTCAGATACTGTCCCCCAGATCTCAGATGTTATCTGTGTACTCTTTATTCTTGACTCTGTACTTTGTGATGTGATATAGAATTATGTTCAATAAGATTTCAGCTCTTTTCAGATACAATTCTTCTTTATTTTTTCCATACTTGATGAAGTTTGCCTGCATTATCACATTATAAAGAAGATGAAAATGGGATCATTTTTAACCTATTGAAAACATGGGATTTTTATTGCAAAGACTGACCCTCAGTAGCTAGGATGAGAGTTGGAAAAGCAGCTGTGAGCTAGCAACTCCCTCAGGATCCAGCTGGGATAGCTTTCTCCTTGTCTATGGGAGAAGCCGATGCTCTCTTTTTAGAGCCAGGTGATCCCATAATGTCCTTGACAATCAACCAGTAGTGAGGGAAAGCAGGAAAGGAGGGAGTCAATGTTCTGCAGTGGCTTCTCACTGTACAGTGCTTTCCTGTGTCTTGAGTGCCCACAGCATCTGCCTGTGATGAAGCCGTTGGGAGTGAAAATCTTGATCTGTAAAGACCAAGACCATTTTGTGTTATGGTGGAGAGGTCTGACAGGGGTATCTGGCAGAGGCCTTGTGTGTTTTGCTTGGCTTCAGACACTCATTAATTTCCTGACTTCAGGTGGAAGGAGATTGCTCACTTACTCATCACTGAAAGATTTTTTTAATTTGCAATTTAAACTTGCCTCTTACTAGATTTGTGGTGCATATACAATGGGATTTTACTTCCATGTCACTACATATTTTGTAAGTCAATACTGTGGCTCATTTTGAGAATCATGTTTTAGTTTAGTTCAGCTGTAGGGGCATCACAGGGTTCCTAAGAAGAAAAAAAATCTTTTTTCTCTCTGTGCTTTAAATTGATGGAAATCTGGAAACTATAAACTCGGTTTTTTTCATGGAAACAGCCAATTCCTATAAATGTATGGAAATAGGCATATGACTGTTGAGCTTTGAAATGATGGACGACTGCTTCTGTGAAGGTTATGAGAGTGTACAAACATAGCAAGAGTAGTAGATGACACTTCAAGGAAATTTCCAATAATTGGGATTTTTTAATTAAGGGAAATTATATATGAAATTAACTTTCTAGCCCTGTGTGTTTTGATTGATTTATCAGCTTACACTTTCAAATACTTAGATTGTCAAGGTTGCAGATTGTTCAGAAGTCAGTCATTACAATAGTGAGAATTAACTTTGGTAGATTGTATATATTGTTTGTGTTTACTGAGCTGCTTTCAGTAAACCCTCTCCATCCAGACTGTGACTTTCTCTCTACATTCTTACTTACCCAAAGACAAAGTTTTTTTTCTTTTTTTACACTGTTTCTCTAACCCATTTTCAAAAGTAATTGTCTGTCTGGCACTGTAGATCCTTAAAACAGGTCCTTGCCAGTTTATGTCAGAGATTATTTGAGGTGAGTGTTCTCAGTGGTATAATGTGTTATTTGGAAGTATTTTTAAATTAAATTTTATTTAAAGCTGTTTTTCTGAAATTTATTTCTTTTTAAATGAGTTTCTTTTAAATAGTTTCAAGACTTAAATTATAGAAGATACACAAACCTGTAAAACTTGCTTTTCCTGTGCATAGTGGGGAGAAATACAGGAACAGAAATACAGAGAATGCCCAGGCTGGGGAGGAGCACTGGGTGGGTGTCTGGGTCTCTGAGAGAAGCTCTGGCTGATCACATTGGCTGTGCCAGCAATGCTGAACTTGTGATATTTGGGGTGGCTGTGACTGCAGCTGCTGTTGGTTGAGCATTGTCCCTTACCCAGAAATTGGTCTTTGTGGTGCATGCCCCAAGCGGAGCCGAGATCTTTCCCTCACCGTCTTTTATTCCAACAGATAATTGTAGGAGTTCTTCTGCTCTATTACCTTCTTGGAATCAGTGCCTTAATTGGAGCAGCAGTAATCATAGTCCTTGCACCTGTTCAGTACTTTGTAGCAACAAAACTCTCACAGGCTCAGCGAAGCACATTGGTAAGTGTATTCAAACTCATTTGTGATGTAAATATCATATCTGGTAATTATGCATTGGTCTGTGCTTAGAATTACAAACCATGGATGTTGACCCAGAATTGCTTCTCAAACATTTCATAGTGTTGAAGAGTGCCATGTTCAAGAATGTGAGATCATAAGTGTAAGCAGTAAATACATATTTTTTGGGGTTTATATTTTTCAGCAAGTATGGTGCCCTAAGAGCAAAGAAACCTTAAAAACCTTCTGTCTTATAAATATAGATGAGCAGTAGTCATTGACTGGAGTAGCTTTGGGCAGTGCACAGATAAGTGAATTGTGCAGGGCAGGCTGTCCAAGGGGAAAGGAAGTAGGAATGCTGTGTACGAACTCAGACCCCAGATGTGGAAATCTGTCAAACGGATTTATTTAAACAAACTTCATGCAGTCCTAACTCCCACAGTGTGTGCCTCAGCTGGGGAGCTTAGAGATCTGCTAAGTCACAAGCTGTTCCTTGATCTCTCATTTGGCTTGTCTATAATTTGAATCACCTGCATCACTGCTGAAAAAGTTACCTTGCTTCATTGGCATTCCCATGCCCAGCTGCTCTGAACCTCATTCTCCCTTTCAGCAACTGTTGCACTGCCAAGGAAGCCACAGGAACTTGTAATAGAGCCAGAGCTTGCTGAAATCTCTTCCACCACAGATCATGCATAGTAATGAGAGTTATTTGTGCATCTTCCTGTGTGTAGAGGAATTCCTTCCCATCAACAGTATGCATCCTTCCAGAAATGTGGACAGCATTCATTCTTGCAGCATCCAGTCATACAGTCAGTGTCACCTAGAAATTCCTGCAGATAGGAGCAGTGCTGTTTGTGATAGAAATGTCTGCACTGTGCAAGGAGGCTGCTTATAAATTTTGTGTCATTCTTCTTAGGGAACCAGTGTTTTTATTGTACTCTTCAGGTAAATGTGTGTGTAAATGTTGCAGGAGTACTCCAACGAGAGGCTGAAGAAGACAAATGAGATGCTTCGGGGCATCAAGCTCCTTAAGCTCTACGCTTGGGAGCACATATTTCACAGCAGCGTGGAGGAAACCAGACAGAAAGAAATGACTAGCCTCAAGTCTTTTGCCCTTTATACCTCCATATCCAGTGAGTGTGTTCCTTCAATGTAATCCACTGCTCAGCTAAGTGCTACTGAATTATTAGCTACTAATGAGTTTACCATTTCTCTGTCGAGATTATTTCAGTTGCTTTAGGCTCTGATCTGTACTCCTTACTTTCCATCTAGTCAGACCCTCCATTTAATTCAGTAGAACTTTGCTTGTATGGGAAATATGCCTAAAACAGAAAATGAGTGCTTCAAAGAATTGACTTTTTCTGGACAAAAGCTTTCAAGGGACAAATGTTTCACAGACTATATTTAGCCAGCAATATTCTCTTCTAGAACACAGAATTCAAGAGGAAGCTGATGTTGATATTTATTTGTTGAGGGTTTTTTCTGCATTTTGCACAATCCAGAGCATACAAATAATATGTGACAGGCATTATCTTTGCACTGAAGTTCCAACAGACAGTACTTACATGTTCTTACTTAAAACTTGGATTTCTTGTTAAAACAAGTGATTCTTAAAACCATTTCTATATCCTGGAAAGAAAAATACAAGCATGCTGACAATGTAATCATTCTGTATCCAGATTCTTTCCTCTGCTGTTACTTTTCAAGCTGCTTTAAGACTTTATTGTGCTTTTAAGAAGACCTACAGAAAACTGAACTCTCTATTTGAGTAGATTTTACGCAATACCTATATAATTGCTACTGTAATATTTTAGAAATAATTAGTAAAATCACACTGAAGAATATATAATCTGTGAGATATTAATGAAATGGAAAACTTTAGCAAGAAGTTTTTGAGTGCTACTAGCTACCTGTACAAACATCTCTTGGGACAGTAAGGAAGCCTGGTTCTTACGATCACATAGCTAACGTACTCAAAGGGAAAGATGATGATCCCACTGAATTTAACTGACATTAAATTGAGGTATTCATTGTCTTCTGAGACCGGAATTTCTCTCTGGAAATCCTAAGCATTGTGGGCTTGGAGAGGAGTTTCTGTCAAAGGGGAAAGGAAGTAGGAATGCTGCAAAGTGGGATGACATAAAACAATTTAGCTGCAGGCTGTGAGACCAAAAGCTCTGTCTTACACCCAGATCAGCGTAGATGGGTTCCCTTTGTCTGCAGTGCTTCATGTGGCATTAAAATCTATTTATAGTCAGAGCCAAGGGTTCAGCTGTAGGGCTGTGAAGGCTTATTGGATTTTAAATCCTCACAGATTCATTTGCAACAGCTAGGAAAAGGTGTATTCATCCCAGGGGTACTGATTATTCTGTGAAGCAATGACAAAAGAATCTGTATTATTAGAAAAACTTCAAATATTTACTGATTTGAAACATTCCAAGTTTGCAATTGCATTCTTATTTTGTATTATGCAAGACACAGAAGATAACTTCTCAGCTTGGGGTAAAGCAATGCAGTTTTATGTTGATGGTGCTTATAATTTTGGTTTATAAAGCTTCTTATTATTTCAGCCTATGAGTTCCTTACACCTTCAAACTTTAGCAGAAATTACACTTATCTTTGCCAACTTAGACTTTTTCAGACAAAAAATGGAATATAAATACAGGAAATCTTGCTCTTTTCACTTACTTTAAGTATAATTAGAATTAGAGGTATAATCAGCCCCAAACACGTTAGCTAATATTGTAGTGAGCACATGATTTAATTTCTTTAGGAAAAAAAATTTAAAAGGCAGTAGAGAATTTTATTTATTTGAGATCCTGAGGAAGGCAGACAGATGCTAGAACACTAACAAAGCAGAAAAGAGATTTTTATATATAGTTCTTTTAAGAGAGTGTTGAGTAGAGTCTGGAATTATTTTCTAAGTGCACATAGCTATAAACAGAAATAAAGAATGTGGTTGGAGCTATTTTATTCATAAGGAATATATTTGCATTGGATTACAGAAAATATACCTACAAGTTTCAGGGCAGTGTTGGCTAGACTACAAGAAAATTCCATTTCAAGACCACATGGAAATTGGATCTCATGTGCCTCACCCCTGTGCCAGGATCCAGGCTATATGTGTATGGAATTTTTCATGTGTACTAAAAGAGCTATTATAGAAATTACCTCTTCCTGTATTTTAATGAAAGGCCCTCACCAGAATCAAAGTTGGGTGACATCTTTACAGGATTTACTGTACATTAAAAGAGAAAGAAAGGAGTGGTTTTCCTATTTCTATGATTTTTTGCCTAATCTGTCAGAAGCAAAATAACTCCAGGCTTTCTCAGAGGAAAATAGCAGTGGTTACTGTTACTAAAATATCCAGACCAACTGAGTATTTTTCCCAGTTTTTAGTCCACCTTTTCCAGTAACAAAGTCTTTTTAACTAAAGCTAATTAAACATAAAGTCTTACCTGCACAATAGTTATTTTAGAAAACGTTTTATTTTTCTGGACACTTGCATAATTGGAAAAAAAAAATTTTAAAAAAGGAAAGCAACCCCCAAATTCTGATGGCTGATATTTGTTTGGTTGAAAGAAGTTTGAAGTCCTTGTATGTATTGGTGATCTCACATAATGCCAGAATTCAGATCAGCTTCTTGGGAGCCACCAAGTAGTTCAGATGTCTTAACTGCAGCAAGCTTTGCCAATCCTGCAGGATATTATTCCATCCAGCTTCCTATTTGACAGGTATGATATTATACTGTGGACAGGAGTAGCGCAGGATCCATCTCTGAGAAGCTGATCAGCTTTGCTAGATTCTCTCACCAGATTCATCCCTAAAAGCAAACCCATGTAGTGCAGCAGTCTCAAAGGCACATTACAAAGGGAAGGATTTAATGGCATTCAGAAGGACAGCGTTGCAGGCAGCAAGCTTCCCTTCTTTACAATTTCTGTGCTGTAACTATCTTGAGTTGATACAAAGTGTGAAAACTGGTCAGGAAGTAGAACCAGTGAAGACACATGAGAGGCTCCTTTGTGTTCCAACACAGAAAGAACGTATTTCTCAGAAAAAATAGGTTGGTGGGGGTTTTTTTATCCAGGGGTGAGGTGTAAACTGTGCGTTTCTAGACTTTAATACATGTTAGTTTTTCAAAGCCTCAGCTTTTATTTTGCAATTACACACACTAACATACTTACATTTTCAAATTCTCGTCTCTGACAAGGAATTAGAGCTACATGCAGTAACTCAGCTATTTTATATGAGTACATAATTTTTGAATATGTTAGAGGATTCATTAAAGGCCATCTTTAATGGCAAGAGAAATATCTGACACTGTATAGAGTCCTTCAGGGGTTTATGCTGAGAAAAGGATGGCCAAACAGCCAACCAGAGGAGTCAAGCAATGACACTTCATTTCAGATGAAGAAACTGTGGACAGCTTTTATTGTTTGCATTGCTATATCTGAGGAAGAAAAGGACAAGCACAGTTTAAACACAAAATAAATGTCTAGCCATTTTCTGTTGCACCCTTACTGATTGCTCTATTTTAGCTCTAGAGTCTATATTCTTTGTGTAGTTTGCTTACATGAAATAAAGTTGACTGAAGGTCAAAATGAAAAGGTGATGATTAAATAATATCCTCAGGTTGTGATAGAGGAGACAGACATTCAGGGTAAGAGCATAGAAAACACCATTGTAAAGCAATGCTGGTAGTATTGTAGCATTTACCATGTCTGAATGAAAATTGTTTCTAAATGTTCCTACATGTTTTCCTTCACAGTCTTCATGAATGCAGCAATACCAATTGCAGCTGTACTTACAGTAAGTATGGACTTTTCTAAATAGTGTTAATTACGACTGCATTTTCAAGTGTAAGTGATGTGGAACTGGGGAAGGAGGAGACCAGCATGCAAACCTGCTACACATTTGCAGTTCCTGTGGGAGAGAATGGGAAATGCCCACTTGCCTTCTGGGAGCAGAAGCAGCCCAGAGCATGCAGCACTCCCCCAGACTGTTAAGAGAGTATGAATGAAGATTCTGTAAATTAAATGCTTGTGAAATATGAAGTCTTTTTCCTTCTTAATGGCAAAGCACTGACGGTGATGTTTATCTCTTTGTAGACATTTGTTGTCCATGCTCATCTGACAAGAAAGGCTGACTTCTCCCCATCAGTGGCATTTGCCTCCCTCTCCCTCTTTCATATCCTTGTGTCTCCATTGTTCCTGCTCTCAAGTGTGGTTAGATCCACTGTCAAAGCATTAGTAAGGTGAGAACTGTAAAATTAATATCTTTGCTACCACCTGCCCAGTTTCTGAGAATGTGTCCACTGCTCATTTTACAATTTCAAGTTTAGAAATAGCATGGTGATTATTTATCTGTTCTTGTAAACTGCTTCCCAACTTTTTGTCCCCTCCATCAAGCATGTAGAAGGGTAAAAGGTAATCACAAAAGAACGTGTTTCAGCGTGTATCTCTGTTTTCAGCCTCTGCCTGTTGGGGCAGAGTTAGACTGAAACAAGCAAACAAAAAACCTTAAAAATCACTTCTAAGAGTCCCAATAAGTTAATAACTAAATGTCTAATCCAGCCTTGATGAATTTTTACTTTCTGATGGATGTGTTAGTTTGAGTGTTCAAAAGCTAACCAAATAACAACCAGTAGAATTGCTGTTTCAGTGGAGGTTTTCAGTATCAACAGATAAGTGTAAAAACCTCCTACTGCTTTTTTATATGCAGTGTAACTCTACCTGACGGATGGGGGAGCAGAGTTTGGGCTTCCTTCTTTATTAGGACAACTTTATGGCCTCCAATGAAGCTGTCTGGCCAGCTTATTTAACCTATGGGACAGGTACTGGACACCAGCCCTTGCTTAGTTGCCTTTGTGTTGCTTTGGATAAGGAAGGGAGACTGCAGCATGAGGCTGAGATTGCCTTCAGTGTTTGAAAATTCCCTGACAGCGCAAAGTCACAGCTGTGTCCTCTCTTCTAAGGAGTGTGAAATCTGAGAGCATCAGCAGCTGGCAGGAAATGTTTTGCAGCCACTGTGGTAGTCCCTAGAGCCATGGCAAATTGTCATGCAAAGATTACAGCCAGCAAAGTTCGTGGGAGCTCACAGTGACACTGCCTATTACCAACAGGCATTTATTTTGGCTTGTCTAAGGATTTCTTTGCAAATGAATTGTGCTGCATAATGCCACAGGAACAATTTGAGAGTGATTAGTATCAGCCAAGTATTAATTGTTGCTAGCTGGGAGTTCTTCGTGGGTAATTCTGGCAGGCTGTTGCCCTGCTATTTGTGGTGCAGACAGGAATCAAACTGTATCAAAGCTGACATCATCCTTGCCTTCCTGACTGTCTGTGTCACCCAGGTAGTGTTCCAGAGTGCATTGTTCCATAGTGCTGGTGGTGCTGCTCTCTAGAGTACCTCACCCTTCAGAAGAATATTTTGGAAGCACGTGCCAGATATTTTCAAGCCTTGCAAAAATGTACTTGCTTAAATAGTTTAGTAAGTGTTAAAAAGCAGACAGTTGAGTTTGCACCAATTGAGCAAAGCTATTGTTTGCTTGCTGCAACTGTGTCCTACTGTTACACCTTCCTGCTAATAAGTAGCTGGTCAGGTAAAGGTGACCTAACTTGGCAAAGTTGTATTTCAGCTTTTTTAGGCTGAGGTAGTCTAACTGATTTCAGCAAGTGTGCAAAGACAGCTTCTCCTGGAGTGACAGAAGGGGACTAAGTGGAGCAGAAGATGATCCAGCAGTGAAACCAGCATGTAAAGGATAGTAAGAGAGTGTTACTGGCTTTGCTCCTCAGGCACTTCACAAACCCTGCTCTTATTAGTATTGACTGCAGTCTTTTGGGGCCTGATGCTACCAAGGACAATGGTATCGATCAATAACCTTGTCAGTATCTTGAATCATTACACACATGCCCAATTGCAAAGCATCCCCATGGATTGTCATTGACACACTCAGAGCCACTGTGTGATTGACAGATCTAAAGCTTCTGTTCCATGTAGGACCCCTGAAAATTTTCCAAGTTATGAGCTCGAGTGTCTGCTTCTGAGAGGGGCAACTGTTCAAAGTCTTTAGGAAGGTGACAAATTCTGATACCTCTTTGTATAGTGGGGTTGCTTTGGGTTTGTTTGTTTTTTTTTAATGTGGAGTGTTTCTGCTACTGAAAATTAAAACTGAGGAGCCAGTTAATGTATTTCTTCAATGTGAGTCTTCAGGGACAATGGGTGCAGTGTACCATTTTCAATCAGCAAAGGTTAAGCAGCAGGAGTGGCATTATGTCTCTTACTGGGTTTAATATCAAACCATCTTTCCAGACAGCTGTGCAAATAACTGTGTTTTAATCAATATGTCCTTTCTGTGGCTTAAAAATAAGTTCCCCTGTGGAGATATTGGAATACTGGAAT
This sequence comes from Illadopsis cleaveri, assembly GCA_013399915.1. NCBI lineage: Eukaryota > Metazoa > Chordata > Aves > Passeriformes > Timaliidae > Illadopsis > Illadopsis cleaveri. Next base: position 870,212 of record VXBB01013657.1, on the reverse strand, counting down.
TGCGCTGTCAGCAGGAGCTCTGCAGAGAATGTCCTTTTTTTATTCTTTAAGAGTTTAGAACAGTCTGGCATCCTGAAATAAGAGCTGTTGCCTCTAACACAAGAATTTCTCACAGCTCTACTGTGTTTCTTCAGTAATTGCCTCAGGAGCAGTAATTCCAGAATTATGCAGAGCATTGGGCAGGGGTTTGCAGAGAGTACAGACACCTGGATACACAACTACAGAATAAAATGAAATTGTTGGGTGGCTTAATAGAGACATACTCTTGTTTGGATATGCATGGTCTGAGAATGTTTGCTGTCTTCCTATCCCTCTAGACCCTGGAGCATACACATGAGGGACTTTTCTGTCTGCTCCTTCTATCTTCAGAGCAATTTCTCAAATATCAATGTAGTTTTCATGCACAGAATACAGATGCAGCTGCATATCAAATCATATAGGCAGCATTTAAACCATCATTTGGTTTAAAGACATTTGAAAGCTCTTTTAAATGTTTGGTTCACTGAACAAAAAGGGTAATATTCCTAGCCCTGTTTTCCAGAGCTTTGTGCAAATAGATATTTATATCTCTAGCAATGGAGCTTCTAATCACTTCCTTTGAGATAAAAGACCTTCTCATTAAGGAATTCTGATCAAAAATTGATCCCAAATTAATTATTATTCCTCTTATCCCATCCCAAATAGTTATTCTTCCCCTTTTTGTTGTTTAGGTTGTAGCTAAATTCCCTCCACTGAATCCACTAAGTGATCCACTGATCTCAGTCCTCAGCTGCCATTGGTTTGTTTGCAGGTTGACAGAAAAACTCTAGAACTAGTTCTCTCCTATGGTGTGCCCAGGTGACTTTGAGCTCTGCTTGCAGAACAAGTATTGGCTGTGCAGGGAGTCTGCCTCAGGCAGTGCTGTAATGCCTGGATCCAACAATATTTTGGCAGCAGTGGGGGATCTCACAAACTTCTTAGAAGAAACTAAGTCTCCTCCTAAAGAGGAAACCCCTGGTAGTGAAAAGCAAAATAAATCTTGGCAGATTTATTATTTTACAAGATTGGCATCCTAACAGATCACCACGTATCACAATGCTTCAGTGGCATTGTTTTTCCTTTCTCCCCAGTTAGCCTAAGGCTAAACATTGAAATCAATTTTTTCAGCTCTTGTCCATAAATTTATTTTTAGACCTTCTGGCACTTTATCATTTTGAAGACTGATAGGTAACTTATTTCCAGCTAATTGAGCTCCTTTGATGTTGAGTTCATGATTCAATCCAATTCTTTCACAAATTTAATTTGCTGTCCCTGTGAGTAGATTAGACATACATTTTATGAAGTCAGGTACAGAGATAAAATTGATGCCCTGATCTGTTAAATGTCTTAATAAAGGCACATTATCTCTTACCTAATTAAATCTTGAAGCAGCTAGTGAAAATTTTCTGCCTCCTCTTTGTTGCTGGTTGTCAGGTTTCCTTTTATATCTCATCTGTTGAATACTATTCTGTTAAGGTATATTCCTTTATCTAGTTACCTTATGCACATCATATTTCACCATAGCTAGTTGAATTTGGCTCAGGGTGTACAGCTTGCATAAGACTGTTCAGTAGGACTGACTGGGCCACACTTGATCAGCATAAATGGCATTAATTCTACTTGGGTAAGTGGCTTCAAAACAAGCCACTGTTGTAGCTCTTCTGTGTTCCACCAAATGCCTGAAAAAACCTATGGGAGATCTCTCTGGTGGTGTCAGAAGAGACAAGACTCGAGGTACATCTGCACAAACTGTTAAAATATCACTTTTAATAGACAAAAGGACAGGTTTTGAAAGTTTGCTTGCAGTAACTTCCCATTGAACATTTTTGTACACCTGTAACAAAACAAGTACAAACAAACAGTGTAGCAGACAGCAGCTGAAGTACCAGAAGGGATACTCTGTAATAAACATTGCGGTGAACAAAAGTTTTACTTCTAAGGTTGAGGTGTGACTGTGGAGTTTTTTCCCTTTCAGTGTGCAGAAATTGAGTGAATTCCTGTCAAGTGAAGAAATTGGAGAGGAGCATGATAAATCTTCAGAGCTAAGAAGTGCAGATAATCACAGCAAGTACCAAGCAGTGGTGAGTGAAGCTGTCTCATTGCCAGTGAAGTGGCTGCAGTCATTTGTACCCAGAATAAATTTTTCACTTTTCCATTTCCTACTGATTATTTCTTGCTATTGCAAAACCTCTATTCTAATATCCTGAACTGTATCATTCACACTATGGTTGCCAGAGTTCAGGACATTTTGCTGATGCTGCCACCAATTAGTGCTTATTTCTGTCTTTCTGATTTTGCACAGCCACTCAAGGTTGTGAACCGCAAGAGGCCTGCCAGGGAGGACTGGAACAATTACAGCTCTCACATGAGAAGACCCATTAACATCACAGAAGCAGATGATTTTTGTGTAAAGGTGATATGAAGGTCACTCTAATAACACTTATATTAGCTCACTAATAGTCGCTTTTGTACTCTGATGGCAGTTTCAAGGTCAAGAACAAGCATTTGGTGTGAACTGTCAGACATGTGCACTTATCAGATTAACCTCCACCTTTCTTGTGTCTATCTTCCTTTTTAAGAGTTTACTAATATCTAAGTTGTGATTAGTTGCAATTATTCCTCTAGATTTCACCCAGCCATTTTCTATTTCAAGTGTTTAAGTCATTAGCCCTGTTCTCAGGTCCAAAAAATTTAACTCAGAACAGCCTAGGTTGGAAGGAACCTCAAAAGGTCATCTGACCCAACCTTTTATGTATGCCAGACTCTTTCTTCCAGTCCAGGGTCCATACAGAATAATGGGATGATGAAAATCAAGAAGAATTTGTTCTAGACATTCCCAAAATAATCTCATCATGGATCTTCCCTTCCTATTTTGGAATTCCTGGTAGCCTTTCCGCAGATGAAATTAAAAAATAACTCCCAAAGATCTAACTTGTCTGAAGAAAAAAAATTGCAATTGCCCATGCCAGTTTGAATATTGATGCTCTTGGTTTGGTGTGGAAATGGCCAGAAGTAATAAAAATCCTGATGGTTGTTATAGTGATGAAGCTGTTTATTTAGGAAGTCTGCTATTACATTTGCATTTCCAGCAAAAGAGGATGAATAATTCAATTTCATGGGACTTAACTAGGACAACTGGTAATGCTTTCAGGTTTTTTTAGACATGGTGGATTGGTGCAGGATCCTTCTTGAACAGACTTCCAGGAAAATAAGAGGAATATTTGAAAGAGGGGTTTGGTGGGTAGTGCTGGGTCAAAAGACTGCGTGGAGTGACAACAGAGGAGTTTGTCACAAAGGAGAGGCCAGTGCAGTAATCTCTGTAAGGCTTGAACAGAAAGTCAGGCCCAGGGATAATCTTTGGCTCCATCTGCTGACACCATTGTCACCAGTGGCCCCTGGGTCAGGGAATTTGTGCAGGGAGTTGGTTCTGTCTGTCTGCAGCTCATTGCCCAGAAAGAGGCATTAGTTGAGAGAGGATTCTCTGGCTACCTTTGGTAATCCAGAGGGAGGAACACCATGCTTGCCTTTGCTCAAGATATGAGTATCAATTTGTCTCAAAAGTGGGATAAAAGTGTCCCCTTCCNACCTTTGGTAATCCAGAGGGAGGAACACCATGCTTGCCTTTGCTCAAGATATGAGTATCAGTTTGTCTCAAGAGTGTGATAAAAGTGTCCCCTTCCACTCTTCTTAGATGAAAAATTGTTGTACCTTGTATAGCTGAAAGGCTTTGAAGGCTTTAGGGACTCTGGAAAAGTGAGAGAAGAGCATCCTGTATAAATGTAGGCCTTTTAAAATTGTCTCCCATTCCTTGTTTCTCAGTCTCCATGGAAATCTTCATTTAAAGTCTGAACAGGCTTTGTTTCCTGGTTTTAGTCTTCGATGAAACAATTTCTGTATCTAGCAAAACCTAGATTATCTGAGAATCATGTCAGAAATACAAAGGAAAATGCTGTAATGGGCATTCAACATCTAATTTCGTGCAAGGTTCTGCAGATCTGCTTGGAATTTGGGTGGTGTAATTGCTGTATAAGCTGCACTGTGTCTCGAGTGACATTCAGGGCTCTGCAGAGAGCAAACTGGGCATGTCTGTAATTTAATTGTGTTGTAATCATTTCCCTTATTATATGTACCCACCTTACAAACAACAGAACAAGAGAAACTCTTAATGGCAACTTTTTTTCCCCTCATGAATTCTCAGTAATTTTCTAATTGTCGAGTAGTGCTTGTTTGAGTTCAGAGGTTTCTGCCCATCGAAGTACAGTCCTTTACAAAGTCAGTCACTTGAAGATCCATTTCCTGCATTGGGCAAAGGCTAGCTCTGTTCCTGTGCTCACTGTAATGAAAAAAGAAGTGTCTGTGATGTTGGGAAAAAAAGTGAGCTCTAAAGCTGGGTTTCTCTTTATCTTTTCTCTCCATCTTGGTATAGATCACAAATGGATTTTTCACTTGGACACCTGAAGGTCCTCCAGCATTGTCCAACATTGATATCCGAATCCCTCAAGGTACAAAATTACATCAGATAAACAGAATAAAATATTTTTCCATAGTTATTTGGTAAATCATAATCTTATGTATACCTTTCTACCCTCACAGGCCAGCTAACAATGATTGTAGGACAGGTGGGCTGTGGTAAGTCATCTCTTTTGCTGGCCATACTTGGTGAGATGCAGAAGATCTCTGGGAACATATCCTGGAGCAGGTAGGGGCATTTAATTTAAAATTCAAATTTAATTTAAAAATTCAGCTTGACTAGAGCAGTAATGCAAAAAAAGCCCAAAATCTCACCTGGGAACTTCTGGAGTCAGGGATTTTCTAGATACACAGTCAAGATAAAAACCTTACCCTAAGACCAGAAGGAATCCCCAGCCAGGGTGAAACAAGTTGCCTATTCCATTCACAGAAATGGACAACCATTCTTGGGCATTCTGCACTCCAGCAACATAACCTGAGTGAAATTGTAACTAATTTGGAATTAGAATTGATGAGCTGGAGGTGTTGTGCAGCTACAGAAAGGTGTCTGCGCTTTCAGGCCTGAGCTCATGTCTTTGCATGGAGCTCTAAAGAGGTGCTGGCTCAGTAGGAGCAGTGCCTGGCTCAGATGTGGGCTCCATCCCAGCACCAGGCTAATGCCTGAGAATTTGAGGAGTGTCTTTCAAGTGGCAGTGACCTCAGAGTCATCCCCAGTGTATCCTGGCTGATCTGACGGGAGTGAGTCAGCCATGTCCTTCCTCCTTTCCCAAGGGGACACAGCACCTGGACTCTGATAGCCACTTAGAGATTCCACTCGTGTCTAACTTTCATACTGGCCTTGAAGAGAGGGGAAAAAAATGGTCCTGAGCTCCAACAGCTTCTGTTGGGACTTGTTCTCTTGACCCTCAGACAAGGTGACAGATGGTAAAATATATTGCAGCTCCTGTATATGGTTTCCAGTAAATTCCTGCTGTCCCTAATACACAGTTTGATCAATGTGTGTGAACATTTTTGGCCTGTTTATTTCACAGTACCAGACTTCCTACCCATACAGACTGCACTTTGTCCTTTGGGCTATGATTATTTGTAGGTAAAGCTCAACAAATCACAGAAGAACCTAGAGAAACACTTAATTTTATTTCCAACTGATTGGGAATGAAGGAAAACCAGGCTACCTATAAATCAAATCTACACACGCTGATGGACAGAGGGTCATTGTTACGCAATGGATTCTGCAGCGATTTTATAGAAGAGTTCTCTAAATTCCTTGAGTGTTTGTCAAGAGATGTGATTTATATCCAGCTTTCATGTGTAAGCCAGTCACACTACTCAGAATTGCACGTGCTTTAATAGCAATAGTACGAGAAAAGAAGGTTGTCTATTTTATAGGTGGGGGAAATGAAACATAAGAAGATGACCCTTTCAGCTAGTGGGGGAAACAAGAACAGTAGCCAAAGTTCCAGAACGTGGTGATCTATCCATGAGAATATACTTCCCTAAGCAGAAAATCAGACTGTGGTGAGGAACCATACAGAATCCCTGCAGCCTTATTAGGTGAACTAATTTCATTTCAGCAAGGCTGTAATTTTTTACAGATGACATAACATGATTAAGAGATGTAATTTGAATGTCTGATGCTAAACTAAAACAGATGACATGATGTTTCTGATCAGAAACTGCTGTGTTTTTAAATAACACTTGTTTAGAAGTATGTTCTTCACAAGAGTGGAAAGGTCAGGGCTGGTTTTCATGTCTTCTATATGTGCCAAAGTATCACAAGGTGAAATTCAGTTGTTATCACATTTGCTGCACTATCTGTCAGATATGTAGAAAGGGACTTGTGGCTGAAACAATCTGAGCACTGTAAGCGCTGGCTGCACTGGGACAGATTATGTGTTGTCTCATCTTTCAGAGCTGCTGCCATGTGCACTGGGCTATTCAGAGTGATGGATGCAGCCCGTGTGGACTGCCCACCTGTGTTGTAAAGCTATCAGATGAAAGCTCCCTTAATTTGATAAGCAAATACTAATGCCTGACTGGGAACATGCAACCTTATCCCAGGTTCAAGGAGAATAGTCTTATCAAGTAATGACCAGGGCTTGTAGCCTCAGCTCAGGCAATGAAAAGTGTCACTAAAATCACTTAAGTTCCTTGTTAAAGCTCTTTCTTTGGGAATGCTTGGCTTCAGTCTTTCTTGTTACAGAATAGACCTGAATTAGTTCATCCAAATTTCCTTCCCCTTCCCTTCCTCCAAGGTCATAGCTATGAAGATGAAGGACGTATCCTGCTGACATGTCACTCAGTGCTCAGGAAATCTGGATGCTATTCCTGGCCCTTCCCTTGGTCTAATGCATAACAAGTCATTTCCCTACTCTTTGCCCCCATGCTTTATGAATATAACAAGATTAACTGCATATCACTTTTGCTTGTTTCTTATAAAAATTATTTGCTTCAAGCCCTTAAAAAGTAATGTAATTTATTCCTGGGCTAGGAGGGAGATAATCAGAAGTGAGCCATGGCTCATTTGTGATATTTTTGTTGTTTGTGTTACAGTGTGTGTCCAGAAGATCCAGCTCAGATTAATGCCACTTGTGCAAAGCAGCCTGAGAGCATCTCAGTATATTTTATAATATGGTTAGAGATTTAACAAAAATAGAGGAATCATTATTTACATTCTGAGCAGGTGCTAAATGGTAATGATTTGACCTGTTATTAAGTAAATAAATATAGTCTATGCCTTCTAAAGTCTTTTGGGCAGTATCTCACTTTTAATAGACCCAGTTCAAGTCTTCTTGGAGTAAATAATACCAGAAAACTGACCTATTTGGGAAATAGTTTGCTCAAACATAATTATGTCATTTGTTTTAAACAGGATGTACATTTTGAATCTTGAGTCTTTATAATGTGAAGGAAGATAGAGATTTAAGGTTGTTAACAGTAGATTTTCATCTTAATGTGGAGTTGACTATTTTCTCAAATTAAAAAAAAATAAAGTTGTTTTTATGCCTACAAAGTAATCTGGGTTTTAAAAATACATGTTTACTGGAGTTTTCAGAAACATCCCAGTACTTAATTTTACAGAAGTGGGAAATCAAAATCTGAAGGCTTGAAAATCTCAGTAGGCTCCTCGTTGCATCGTTAGACATCTAAAATACCTTGACAAATTAGATCTAGACCTCATTATCAGCCATATGTTACTTTGGCATTTCAGCACTAGTAGGAGATCAAGACATCCTTAATTGCCAGGAGTATGCAGGAAAAGGGGGAAAGAAGGGATAGAGCAAGTGGGGGAAAGTGGGTTGGGAAGTTTGAGCTAAAACTCCAAATGGAGAATAATTGTTTTCCTACTACAGAAACAGAAGCAGTAACAGAGATCAGGGAATTGATATACAATTGGTTCAGAGTCTTTGTGTTGTTCATGGAAGGGCCAGAAAAGGTGTTTTCTATTTCAGCCTATCACTAGTTCCTGTAAAGAATGTGTTTCTAGTTAATGATATGCAACAGACTCATGGGTTTTTGGAGAATGGGCCACTGAGTTCACATGGTCACTTAAGACTAGTGGAGTGTGAGTTTACTGTGAAAAAGCTTTGTTTAGTACACAGACTTTTGGAGTAAAGGTACTGGTGGCTGACTGGTGCTCTCAAATTATACAGTAAGTTTGATTTAGATACGGTCACTGCTTATTATGCATAAGTGTCTCAAACCAGCCTTTTAATCTGCAGGTATACTTTTCTCTCCTGGATATTTATAAGCAAGTTGTGTTGGCACAAAGTTAATGAGACTGTCCTCCTTAAAGCACAAAAGACTTTGTTCCTCCTTGATTTTGTTTATATAATTTGACATGCAAATTTTTCACTCTTTTGAATGGAACTGAATTTAGCATCAGTAATAAGTATGCCCAGTCATCCTGTCAAAACAACTCTGAACATCTTTGTGCACGTTCGAAAATAGCAAAACCAAAACCTGTCCTTTGAACCTGCCTACATTTATACAAGCACATCACCCCAAGGATAGGGCTGACACTGAACACAGTATGGGACAACTGAAGGTGGGATTTGGGGTTCACACTAACCCATTATATGCTGTAAAGGTGCAGTTACTGTCATGGGGAAAAAAACCAAAAAAACAGCATCATGAATTATCATTTTGTTTTCCCAGAAAATGAACTTTTTATAATGGAACTGAATTCTTGTCACAGGGGGACTTCTCAGTTCTGCTAGCATCTCCAGGACAGGGTGGAGGTGATTTTATTTGTTGAGTCAAGGTGTTTATGAGGTAAAAAAGGGTCACCAAATCTTTTTGCCTGATGAAATCAAGTCAGTTTGTGTGGAGGGAACAGATGTTGCACTGCAGCCCTGTGATAAGTAATGTTTGCAGCCTGTGCACTAAGTGGAATTTAATAGTTTTTCTTTCTGGGACAGATTGCTTGTGCTCACTTAAGTAAACAGTCTTTGCTTTCTATTTGTGATGCAGCTGCACTTCTGACAGTGAGACGGGGGAAGATTTCAGGTATGGTATCCCATGCAATTATTGGTTTTCCTGCTAAATCAATTGCACTAGAAAAAAACAAAGGTTTCTAAAATCTGTGCTGAAGATATAGAGTCAGAATTCTGAAAATCTGTGAAATTTCAACTGCATTATCTCAGGATACAATTTTTAAAACCACTTAAACAAGTTACGAAATAAGAGTTGGATTTCTGTTATGAAAGCATTGCCATGTGGAGATTTTGAAATTTGTATCCTAATATGTCTTTGAAAATCTTTCTCTAAAGATCTGAACCAGATTATTCTGCACTTTGAAAAATGGTATCAAGTATTTAAAGGTCTCATTTATTAAAGCAAATTTTCCCCATTACCCTTCTCTTCATTTTTTTACATCCTGTCATGAGTTTGTTTTCTCACCTACCATTCTTCAGGCACACACAGAGGGGTGTGGAGAGTAAGAGATTAGTCCATCTGTTGGCACAAAAATTATTTTTACCTGGTTGATATAGCTCAGCTTGAATTTTGGGTATATCTACCAAATCAGCTAAGAACAAATCTTCCTGACTTTGGGGCACTAACCTCCACAGTAGTAAATCTTGTAAAAGAGATGATCCTTTTCCTGCTGGATTCAGTGAGAAGTTATTGAAATCAGCAGTGTCATATGGCCTCCCTTTCCATGACTTAGGCTAAATTGTGTGGCTTTTACTGACCAGAGTAATTTCTTGGTTCTGTGATTCTCCAGCTATTCCCCTTCCTTCTCTTTAGCTTTGCCAGCTTCTTCTCTCCCATTTACTTTGTTTCTCAGACTTGTTGCCTGGTTGTCAGACTGAGTCCTGCAAAACTGCTGCTCCCAGCTGTGTAGTATAAGAGGAACTTACATGTACCTCATGTCTAAGCCTCATCATAAAGGATACTTTGAAATCTTTCAGTCTTTTCTGTGTTCAGAGAGACTAAAAATTCTGGGCCAAATTGAAGGGAAACCACTTGAATCCATTAAGATACAAGAGAAGTATGATCAGAATTAGACAGTCTCATGTTTGAAACTGTTATGGAAAGGGTGAGATACCATGCAAAACAGTATGGCAGAAGTATTAAAAAGTAGGAAAGAATATTAGACTGGATGAAACAATTACCTACATTATTATATGTTCTGGGAATCCTAGTTGCTTAAGTGCTGTAAGAATACCTGTGGTGGTTTTGTTGCACTAACATCCTTTAGAACATGTTTGGTGTTCTCAGAAGAGTATTTTGGGTCAAAGTCTTTTGAGGTCTTGAACATTTACTCATAGGTGTTGAATGCTTTCTACCAGGTTGTTTAGCACTTCTCCAAACTGAATTTTTAACTCTACCCTTTTTAGGTCAATATCACATAGAGAACTTCAGCATAAAAAGAGCTTTATTTCTGTTATGCAGTCATTTTTAATTATAGCATAGTGATATTACTTTGTGGTGTTTTTTGCACTGTCTGAAAAAAAATATTTTTTTTTAAACCCTTGTGTTTGTTTTCTACAGCCCAGAGAAAGAATCTCCTGTTGACATGGAATTCAGGTACAACATTTTAAAAACTAATGGGAAGCTCCAGAGGTCCCTTCCAACCTCAGCCATTCTGTGACTCTGTGAACATTGTTCAGCAGTCTCTGCACTTAATGAGCTTAATGTTCCTCCTTAGAAGACAAACAGGATGTCTCTGTATGCAGCTACTGCAAGGTTTAAAATAAAAACAAGCAGGTGACCCTTGAAGCTTAACAATGGCAGAAAGATTTCTTCCTGAATGCTCGGGACTGGAATTGCATTGGAGCAATACCAGAATGCTCCCATTTTTTCCATCAGGCTGAAAATACAAGAAGCATATTTTTTGCATAAGCAGTGATAATACAGAACAGTACACATTCCTCTCATATCTGGAGAACATTTGAATTTGAATTGACTAATAGTAGAAGTTAATGAATTGTGCAAAGTAATCGAGATAAAACTGTAGTCAGCAATCCCAAAACACACAGGAAAGGCTTTGTAATATATTATTTCCTCTGTCATCATAATCCTAACTCCATTGCATTTTAAGTGCATCTATTTTCTTTTCAAAATTGCCAACATCTCAGATTTTTTAGGTTTATTAAGACCCTGAAATTCATGTATGAGTGTCCCTTAACTAGTTGTGTTTGACCTTGAAGATCTACTGCGCCTCCTGGACTTAAAATGAAATGTGAAAGTAGAAATAGATTAATAATTTTAAAGAAACAATCTTTACAACAGAATGACTGAAAGAGTAAGGTTGAAGAGACCATAGGGGGTCATCTGGTCCAACCTCCCTGCTCAAGGGGGCCATTCCAGAGCAAATGGCACAGGATTGTTTCCAGATGGCTCTTGAGTATCTCCACTGAGGGAGACTCCACAACCTCTCTAGGCAATCTGTTCCAGTGCTCAGTCACCCACGCTATAAAGAAGTGAATGTTGTTCTTTTTGACAGTGTTGTTTCTGATGAATTAATCTGATTCATAATTAGTAAACAGGCTTGATTCTATATTAGACAAAGCTCATAGTCTCCAGGGAGCTCAGGGAAGGTTTTCGCTATTTATTGCAAGGCTGAATTTTTCTGTCTGCATCTCTGTGATAATTAAGAGGCTGTGGTTAGTCTGTTGTGTTATCAGAGGGGACAAAACACACTCCATTGCTGAAAACACATGGTTATTTATGCAGTCTGGGGACAGGAAGCCATCACTTCCACCTGCAGAATAATCCCTTGAAAGCCTTTGTCTCCTAAGGCATTGGTTTGCATTCAGTCCTAAAACTGTGAAACCTTATGTATGTTCAAGGCAGACTTTCAGGGCAAATCTTACACACTCCATTGCAGAATATTTTGTTCTCTGGATTTTCAGCCATGTGTTTCTCACAATTTCAATAACAATTGTTTGATTGTCTCTTTACTGTGTAAGCAGCACTGTGGGCTTGAAATGAATTTCATATATGTGAAAAAGAAGCTTGCAAGTGCTTGCAGGCTTTTTGTTTGTCAAAATATGATCAGCCTGATATGCCATCCTAGTGTCAGTTTGCAATTAGGAGTAATTTAGAGGAACTTACTAAATCCTCAGACATAATCAGTTTTGGCAAGCTCATAGCCTGTTGCCAAGTTTCTTGCAGTAATGTATTCTTACTGATGTCCTAAAAGCAGAATGTAATCCAAATGTGAGTGGTATTTCCAGACGTTGTGCTGGTTCTCAGCATGGAGTGCATCACACTGGCAGAGCCCATATCTTTACTCAACCAAAGAACACTTTCTGCAAAAGCTGTAAAAGCTTTTTCCTCAAAGTTTTGCTGCTATTTTTCAAAAACTATATTAGCAGTAACTTTTTGATCGCATTGAGAATTAAGAGCTGCAAAGTCACAGTTTCAAGCAAGTAAAAGAGGGGAAGGGAATACATCTTAATCTTGAAATGCTCAGAGCAATTTTTTCTCAATTATTGGGATGAAAATTTCATACTAATTGAAAAAATGCTTCTCTCTTGAGGCAGATCTGAATGCTCTTTGAATTAGATTTTGGGGCTGCGGGCTGGGCTGCCTAGGGGATATTTTCTTTCTTTTTTTTTCTTTTGTTTAGCTATTTCTGTTTCATTTTCCAGCAAAGAAAATGCATAAAGCGTAATTAAATTCTAGTGAAATATCATAAATTTCAACTTGGAATCATGTTAGCAGAATAGTGGAATTGTGTGTTCTTTCAGGTCATCAACAAAAATTGAATCCTATCTTGGTTTCTAAACAAGATTGGTAAAAGCCTGAAAAAAACGAGTAGGGCCAGTGACCTTAACTTATAAAGAGAAATAAAATGTGCTTTGCCAAGTCATGGTTTGAATTGCTTTCAGGTCCAACTAGAAACGGGCTGCCATAATGGCTGTCTAGCAGACAAAGGCCACGTTTGGGTGAGAGGTCCTATCTTTTTATTGGATTAGCTGATAAAGCTAGGAAGAAAACAGATATGCTTCTAGGCATATGATCCCTCTTTTGGCCATTTTCTTTTGAAAGGTTGGTATGCCAATGAGTTTTCCAACAGCATTAGTTGCTCTGATAAAAGATGTTGCCTTTCTCCCAGCTCTGCCTTACTGGGGTCCTTAATGCACCACAGACAACAAAAGCACAAATTCTCTAGCAGGCAGATACTTTCCTTTTTAAATAGTAATAATAATAATAATAATTTCTATGAAATAATATGTGCATGGTGAGTAAGATCCTGTTGACTGTACCTGGTAAATTGTCCCTTGTGACCATACATTATGAGGGCCATTTCACTGGGAGAAATTTAGCAAATATTTTTTTGTCTGTGTTCTGTTCTTGCCTTTGTAATCATGGAAATGATTTACTCACTTTCTAACTCTAGTTCTCTTCCCAGAATGGGGGAAAAAATGGCAGAGGGAATTGCCTGTGTGCATGTTTTGAGTTGTTTGGATTTTTTTCAAATACTTTCTCTTTTTAGAATGTCTCTTCTGAAATGTGTTGCCTAACTGGTGATCTGCGACACATTTAGATTTTTTTTATTAATCTATCCAAACGGAGCTGAGATTCAATCTTGGGTAATTTTCCTCCTGCCATCCACTCTGGTCAAGAAGCAGCTTTATTGAGCTAGACTCTCCAAACCCACCTTATAGTGGGAGAAGAGGGAACTGAAATTCAGTTGGGTAAACAATTTTAGTATTCTGTTGGAAATTTATCATCTTCTATATTTCCTTGATGGAAAAGCCATTGTTTGTCCTAAAGAAAGAAAGGAAAGCATTTTTGAAGACTAATTACTACTTTCTTCATTTACAAGAAAATGGTTTCCAAAAGCAGCAATTGCACTGGTAAGCTGGGAACTCTTGTGTTTGTTTTTTTTTCCCAGGAAAAGAGGTGCAGTAGCTTATGCATCCCAGAAGCCTTGGCTGCTCAATGCCACAGTGGAAGAGAATATCACATTTGAAAGCTCTTTTAACAAACAGAGGTAACAGGTCCCAGCACTGTTGTGTTTTACTCTCCTTTTCCATAAATATTGGGGTCATGTGGGTCACACATGGCTCCCCATCTCCCTGTAGGAACAAACCTATTGCACCTGCCTGAATGTGACAATCTCCCCCTTTGACCATGTTTTTCCTGAGTGATAAAAATACAGGATTTGTCTCACTTGAACTCAAGTGTACAAATGTTTCCATTTCCAAGGACCATGTTTGTTTAGCATGCAGTGTTTGCTCACCTGATTCATTAGTTTGCCTCTCCTGGAAGGACATCACCTGTTTGGAAGTGGAAATATTGTTTGTAAAGAATTAGTGGGCTGCCTTTTTATTCAGTATAAATGCTCACCAGACATCATAAAATATTCAGAAACCAATTGCTGGTATTCCATTCCCTCACCCTTAAAAGAAGTGGTTGATTATGTATTTGCATCCTACACTCATTTTTTTTCTGTCATCCGTGGATATTGAAACAAAGGCCCTGGGTGTGAAAAACAACTGCTAAAAAATAGGAATATACCTTGGAAGGAGTTAAGTTTGTTTTTTCCAGATTTAACTATTTAACATTTTTATTTGGGAAGCTGACCTAAGATGCTTTTTCTTAGCTGAAATATTACTTAGGTGCCTGTGATTGTGAAAGAGATCCCATTAGAACAATTAGTGGCTAACAAATATATTTTCCACTGTGTGATTTTTTCCAGCTGGTTAATTTTTGTTCCTCTGCAGGTAGAAAATGTGCTTCTCCAGCAGTATCTGTGTGCATTTTGTTGCCTTTTTTGTTTCCACAGGTACAAAGCAGTAATTGATGCTTGTTCCCTCCAGCCTGATATTGACATTCTGCCTCACGGAGACCAAACCCAGATCGGAGAGAGGGTCAGTAAACAGCTACAGGCTTCTATTTTTGGTTTAAATATATGGAGGGGGGTTTATTATTTTGTTGGTTCTTAAAATCTTACAGGTTATTTGGCAACAAAGGTAATCCTTTAGTTAAGTGTATGTTTGGGTCATTAGTCTGAAAGCTCATTGCTCAGTGAACATGGAAACACTGTCATTTATGTGAGGTGCAATGATTTAAATGTGCTGCTATCAGAATGTTTGACTATTCTGCAGCTGCTATTGCAGATATCCCGACATAAAAGGATATTTTTTGGTTTCTTTAGAAGTAACCGAAAAATAAATAATAATACATAGATTTTTTTTTTAGAGCCCTTTCATTTACAGAAGGGCAGGTGTTTAATCAATGGCTTTATCACATATGGGAAGATTAGGGAGTGACGAGAAAGGAAACAGAAGTCATAGATTTGTAAACAATTTACTCCAGCCATATACTGGCACTGGCACAAACAAAAGAACCTCTAAAATACCACAAGGATACGTTACAGGCCCATTACATTACTTTGGAAAAATTTCTCACATTTCTCTGCCCAGAAAAGTCTTCTCTGGATAATCCAATCAGAATAAGGAATATGAATATTCAGTTGATGTTTTCTTTAACTGTCTGATTGTTTCTCTCCTGCTTATCTCCAGGGCATTAATCTGTCTGGAGGGCAGCGCCAGCGGATCAGTGTGGCACGAGCACTGTACCAGCAGACAAATGTTGTGTTCCTGGTGAGTAGGTGCCCTTCTGTTTATGCTCCATGCAGAAACACGAGCTGCTTCTTCATTTAGAGTATTTCATGGGTCACATGCTGAACATGGTGTTTTGCTGAGCCAAACCAAATGTACACTGTGTATTTTACATCTCTTGTCAGCTCACCTGCAGGTAGGAAGCATTTTGTAAATGCTGCAGACAGACAAGTAGGTGTTGCACATTGAAATGCTGATGCTTGTCCTCTCAGGATGTTGAAAATTCAATTTGACCCTTGCTTTTATCTTTGGGTCTTAGAACTGTAATAGTTTCAACTGTATTCGTGAAATTTCTAAGGTACCTCAAGCCTAAAATTAATGTTGTCTCATGTCTGGGGTGTTTCCTTTCTGCGACAAACTAAGCTGCTTTTGCACCCTGAACTGCCTGTTGTATATCCTGTCGCAGCTTCAGCTATGGAAAAAGAGTGACAGCAGGTTCTAACAGCTTCACAAGTGGGAAAACAGATGCATCCTACACACTCACTTGTAGTGAGCTTCCTGGCTTTCCAGTTTAGGACTTCCTTTTTTACCTCAGTTTTCTGGATGGTTTG
Organism: Illadopsis cleaveri; assembly: GCA_013399915.1. Classification (NCBI taxonomy): domain Eukaryota; kingdom Metazoa; phylum Chordata; class Aves; order Passeriformes; family Timaliidae; genus Illadopsis; species Illadopsis cleaveri. The sequence continues at coordinate 854,089 of VXBB01013657.1, read as the reverse complement.
AATCCAGCTGTTATGACAGTGAGACGTAAGTCACGTAGGGTTAGAAAAGCTGTGCACGTTAGATATAATCCTTAAAAGAAAGGGGGGCTATTTAGACCTTTCCCTGTAATTAGGCTAATCAATCTGTGCTTGCTTCATGTGTAGGGCATTTCCAGGCAAAGATCAGAGTGCAGGAGAGTAGGAAGCAGCTGGGTCAAGTGCTGCAAATCAGCAGTTCCACTATTGGTCTGTAACTTGGTTTTTCCCTTTTTGTCCTTCTGTGAAGGACACTCAATAACTTCCTAATAGCAGCAGGTTCTCTTAGGGTTTGACAATGGAAAAACACCTACAAATAAACTTCATTTCCAGTATTAATATTTAGAAAATAATCGGGAATACTATATGTTAGTATTAACAAACACGCAGTTCTTTTAAGGCTGGTTTTGTAAAGAAATACTTATGAAACTTCACTGTCACAAGTATAAATGTCATATAGCTGATGTTCAGGTCTGTGCCAGGTCAAAAGGGTGCAGCAGCAGAGCTGACAACATCCTTTCTCAGCTAGCAAATGCACACACAGTTGCACACATGCTTTTGAAAGAAAATTCTGGATCATGAAGTTACTATGTTTCAAAAGCACTTTCTAGATACTTTATATTGTGATGCTCTGGTTTATTAGAATCTAAATGGTCATACTTATCTTACTGCTAATTTCACATATTTTTGATTTTTAATGAAGCCTGGGTTTAGTGTAATATTATAGTATGAAATGGTAGCACTAAGTAAATCTTACAGCCAGTATCGCTATTGCAAGCAGAAATATCAAATCACAAGGTTTGTCATTCCATATAAATAGGATTAGGTAAACAAGTTTCTCAAAAGATGGTACAGATTAATTTATGCCTAAACAGATTGCATATAATTGATTGATTCAATAAGATAATGTAGGTCTCAAATCAAACATCTGAGCTCAGTCAGCAAAACAATCCATATTACTTGTTTTGTGATTTTTTTTTTGTGATTCTTTGTTAATAGTGTATTGAGTTAGTAAAAAAAAAAAAACAACAAAATCTTCCCCCCCCCAAAAAAAGTCCAGCTGAAGGCAGTGATGTTCAAGGGAAATAGAAATATGTTTGTTGTCCCTATCCCTGGAGCAGTAATGCAGTAGCTGCCCCAGACCCTCACTAGGATACTGTCTGGAGCCTGACAGAAGCTGTGTTCTCCAGCTCTGTGGGCCATGAACACATCTGGGGAGAGGAGCAGGTCCCAGAAAACCCCACAGAATTATAGAATTGACACAGCTGGCGTTACTCAGTGCTCTCTGCAAAAACACAGTTCAAAGTCTGGTGTTCTGTAAATTAAGGACACCGTTCCTCAGCACAGTTTTGATCTGATGGCCTCTTCTGTGTGTCTCTTGATCTACCTGGGTTTACTGGTGTTAAAAACCTGTCAGTTTCCTTGGATCCCATAAGTTGTGGCTCCAAAAGCCGACCCCTTATCTTCATGGCAGGATGATCCTTTTTCTGCCCTGGATATCCACCTGAGTGACCATCTGATGCAAGAAGGGATCCTGAAAATGCTGCGGGAGGACAAGCGGACCATTGTGCTGGTGACTCACAAGCTGCAGTACTTGCCCCACGCTGACTGGGTAAGGAACCGCCTCATTTTTTTCTGAGGAGGCAACAACAGGCCAGGAGTATGTCTTGCTGCAAACAGTGCTTTCACTTCATCTCTCCACCAAGTAATAGTTCAGTGAGAAGATATCTAATAAAGATCTTTTGAAAGTCAGCCAGTTAGGGGAGCCATAATTTTGAGATTCCCATGTTGGAACGCCTAAATTGGTTGGATTTTTGTAGAGCTGCTACTTAATACTCTTATGAAAGCAGGTTACATTTAAAATATATTGAGTATCCCAAAACATTAGTTATATTGGAAAATTTTGGCTATTTTTTTTAATCTCAAAACAGTGAAATGTTTGAGTAACACCTTTGCCTCTGCTGGGATGTTACTAGGAATTTGTGCTATCATATGAAAAGGTGCATTTATGCAAGCTGGATATGGAGAAGTATGGAAATATAAGGAAAAACCCAATATTTCCTTATGGTTAGTACTAGTATATAATGTGTCAAGGACATCTTTGTCCTTTGTGTGTGGGCAAGACTTTAAGAAATGTGTAGCATTTGATTGTTCTGTTAGGTTTCTTTTTTATATCTTCTACTTTAAAGGAAAAAAAATGGAGGTGTGCTTTCTATACCAGTTAGTAATTGGAAATGTCGTAAATGAAGAGGGAATTTTTGGGGGGTCGGATTCTTTTTTTTTTTTTAATCCGTTGGTTCCCACTGGCCTCCCACTTATTCCTGCAGTTTTCCAGCCTCCCAGGTCTCCTTGCCCATGGTGATTGATGACTGCAGTTATACCTCCTAGCAGGACTTCTCTCTTTCACATCTTGCACAGGCTACAGCAGCAGTTTCCTGGTCTCAAGAAATAATCATATTGCAGCTGCTTCCTGAGCTTCATATTGGCTTGGTATAAAGTTGCAGATAGACATTCATCTTGTTCTGATCTGGTTTTTGGTGGGCAGCATTTGTTATTTATGGTCTCTGCTGTGACCTGGTCTCTCAGTTGTTTACCTTTAGAGTTACCACTGTTCTCAACATAGTCCTGGTTTTCAAATTAGTGTCTCTTGGGATACAGGCATTTTCTGTCTTCTTCCCCTTCCTATGAGGTCCATCTTAACTTCTTTTTTATTGTTATGTATCTACAATTTTTTAAAGTATATACAGCTATGGCCCTTCAACAGTGTAATTGTTTTAATTTTCTTTGAGGATGTAAGATGCATTTCTAGATGTTGGTGGTTTAGGAGATGTATGAAAATTGCTTTATTTTTATTATCTTCTAGATGTGCAATTTTTAATGAAATATACTGTTTCAAACAGTGGCACAGAAAGGATTTGTATGAACTTTAAAATAAAAAATATTTGTTACAAAATAGTTCATGGGTTTTTTTCCCTAAATGTAGGTTTCATTAATCCTTAGCAATTTATACCCAATGAAGTGAAAAGGGACTATTTATTTTATTAAGAAATTTTAAATAAAAATATACTTTAAAGTATATGTCATGGTGCCCCTAAATCTTTTCAACAAAGCCTTCAGAAGAATTCAAAGTCCATCCCAATTGCAGGTTTCCTGAATAAATTGATCACCAAAAGATCCTTGTTTTCTTTTTTTTAACCTTCTCTCTGTAAATTCTTAGCAATAAACAAAATGGTTGATTTCCCCACTCCCTGCCCGTGGAAATTTCTGAGTTTCCAGTGAGAGAGAAGAATAAATAGTGCATCAACTCTTTTGTAATGATGGAGGTTTGCAATCTGCATGCCTCATTTTCCAGTTGCCCCTGTCTGATCTGGAGTGGCAGTAGTTACATTGTGTATATAACGTAGTTACACTGACACAAACCTGGAAACTGCTCCCTGCAGACTTTGTCTTGCAAATATGTTTTTCTTTTCCAAACTGTGTCCGCTATTTATGCTTTTAAAGCTTTAGGGATTCGAATTCCCTAGCTCTTTCTTATCAGTCCGTGGTATCAGAGAAGGAGCCAGCATGCTCATATCTAATTGCCTGAATGAGGGCAAAACCTCCTGCACTCAATCTCTTGCTAAAAGCTTTTTCCTTTTGGGAGGTAAGAGAACTCTAAAATCTTATCTTGCTAATGACTTGTATTTAGGAAGAGTAGTGTGCCCCCCTGTCTACTGACAGGGATCTCATTCTTCTTTCTTAAAAGCAGCCTTTTCTGAAAACATGGAGTGCAGGAAGTTTCTGGGTTTTCAGCATCTTGAATGAAGGGGATGGAGTCAAGAGATAATGTCACTGTCTCCTTTTTAGAAGACAGATTTGTCTGTGAAAATATTATTTAAGAAAAGAAAAAATCCTGTCAAAGCACAGCAATATAGCTTTAAAATAAATACACATACCCAGCTATTTATCTCACCACATGTGTTTGACTTTTTAGATAATTGCAATGAAAGATGGTAACATCCAGAGAGAAGGAACGCTCAAGGACATTCAGAAATCAGAGACTGAGCTCTTTGAACACTGGAAGACGTTAATGAATCGACAAGACCAAGAGCTGGAGAAGGTTTTTGATGGGCAGGGCAATCAATATATGCAAGAAAATGTCTTTTCTTTCTTTGCCTTAGTTTGAAAGGTTTAACAAGAACTGACACGCTGTGTGTGATGTCTAACTTAGTATGAATATAGTATTAGTATTACCATTATTATTTATCTCTTCAGATAAATTCCTTCATCTGGACATCTCATATTTCCTTGATACTGTTCTAATCCATTCTTGATAGGAAACCCTATCAAAATATTGAATATAAATATGGCCATTTTAGAAAACCTTTGCTAATATTGACAACTGGTTTTATAGATATGCCTGAATTTATTTATTGCCCTGGGTGGAAGCTTTTCAGATATGCTTATATCAAGCTCCTTAAATGATAAAGATGTTTTGTCTTTCATACTTATAACACAAGAAGACTGAGAAATTAATCGTAGTTCTTATTAATTCTGGGGTAACTGTGCAAGTTAAGATTCCAGGAGGGTTGGGATTGACAACCTGAAATGAATGTTAGATATTTAATTTATGTCCTTTGATTTTACACAGAGGTGACAAATCAATCACGGCTGCCTGCTGTGAGATTCTCACTTCTATTTTTTCACTGAGTGGAAACAATTTTATCACAAGTAGCAATTCTTTTGTATTGATTCTCTGGTTGAAAACACATGAATTGTCCCTTTTTCAGGAAACAACTATTGAGGAAAACCCTGTTCTGGAAAGAACGAATCTCCGGAGGACGATGTATTCCAGGGAAGCATTGCTGAAAGATGATGAGGAGGATGAAGGTAAATGGCACCCTTTGAGCCCACTGCCAGTACATTACTGTTTCACAGCTAAATTATATTAGAATGAATTAACATCATTCAAACTGGCAAGAGAACATAACATTTTTCATGTGGATCATGATTTATCAGTGCTGTTTCTGTTGCTTTGACCTCTGGACTAGAATTATTGCAAGCATTCACAAGTCATCACTTCCTCCAGACTTCTGAGGTTTTTTCTTATATGCAAATATGATTTAATAATGAATGAAGGATAATATTAAACAATATGCTGAGTAGACTTCACCTGTCAATGGCTAAACATATTTGCTTAAGGTTTTGCATAGGAAAAAGATTACAATTGATTTTTACCCAGCCGGTGCTTTCACATTTGCAAAAGCATGGTTTAAGAAATTGATCACCAAGTGCTGAGGGGTTTTTGAATCTTGTTAGTGTGCATTACTATTAATTTTAGCAGGTTGATACTGAGCAGGTACTTTGACCTTAAAGCCACCCTTTATCCTGGATGGTAAAACCTGTTTGTAGCTACCACTTGCCAGTCCCTTTGATATGTGTGTCAGCATGGCTGTCCTTTCCTCTTGCACCTTGCAGAAGAAGTAACAGAGAGTGATGATGAAGACAACCTGTCTTCAGTGCTGCATCAGAGAGCCAAAATGCCCTGGAGAGCCTGTGGCAAATACCTGAGTGCAGCAGGGATCCTCCTGCTACCCCTGCTGCTCCTGTCCCAGCTGCTGAAGCACACGGTGATGGTGGCCATCGACTACTGCCTGGCACTCTGGACTGAGCATGCCATTTCCATCAAGATAGAGCCCGAGACAAAAAACTGCTCCCAGTGCATGGTAGGCACTGCCTTGTTCACCTTCCTCCTATGATTTAACTGGGGCTGTTCTCCCACTGTCAGCCTCTGCTCCAAGATTTGTATGCAATGTGCTGTTTTTCTATAAAAGAGCCACTCCAGTGTATTTTGAAGCTCAAGACATTTTTGCATATACAGTGCAGTAAAATGAAGTTCATTGTGTTGTTCTCCTTTTGCTAGATTTATTGTATTTTAGTCACCAAGCTGATATACCTGAACCTGACTTTCTAAAGTAATTTTGATATCAGAGTTCTTTTTTGTTTTCCCTGCACTGTTGCATTCTCACAGCAGCCTGGGTTTTTTATGATATTCTGTGATTTTAAATTTCTGATTTATCACTTATTTTCATGCAAACCTTTCCCTCTCCAAAGAATAATAAATTATGATTTAAGATGGATGAAAATCATGAACAGTTTAATTTAGGGAGCAAAAAGGATATACTCTCACATTTTTTCACTCTTGTGCTTGTGTGTTTACAAGAATTTTTAAACGTAATTTAAAGTGAATAATTGTGTTGCTCTTTGTTTCTTAGGAATTTGACCATTCTCCATATTCAAAAGTTTTCAGCATTCTTTGCTGCCTTGGCATCGTATTATGTCTTGTCACATCAATAGCAGTGGAGTGGACTGGCTTGAAAGTCACCAAAAAGCTACACTCTTCTTTACTAAACAAAATTATTTTGGCTCCAATGAGGTATTTCTTTGATTGTAATAGAAATTTTATTATACTCATTTTGTCTTCTTTGTTTCAAGACAGTCTCCTAAGTGCAGTTTTTACTAAGACATTATTGTGCATTGCATGTTTTTTAAGATATCAGTGAAAAATGACCAGGTGTCAGGTTCTGAGTGGTTTTTGAAAATGGTAACCAGGCTGCTTGAGTTCCTAGGCACAAGTCAAATGCCTCTCCTGCCTGGCTGTGACTTAAGAGATTTACTCCCTTGCATGTTTAATTTCTCTTTGCAGTTTTTAATTAGGGAGGAAGCACAATTATTGATCAATATGTGGTACACATAATTCATAGCTTCATCATGCTAATCACTGGAAATATTTACTGTAAGGCAGTGATTGTGCAAGTCTAGGAAAGTTAATGAGCTTAGACAAGTGTCATTACAGGCATCATTAGAGTACACTGGGATGTTCTTTGTTCCAGAAAAAGCTTTGGTTGTCCTCCATAAGTTTGTTTTTTCTTTTTCCTCTGCATGAAAGGAAATGTGTAGCTTGATTCAAACCTGCAGGTCTAAGAAAAAGAACTTCTTATTTTTAAGTTAACTATATTTGACCCAGAAATCATGGAAAAATCACACACATGAAAAACCTCAGACTTTTTTGTTAGTTTTTTTTTCCAGGATGAAATTAGACTTCAGATTCCACATGAATTATGGAACAACTAATAGTAGCAGAAGAATAATGTGCATTTTGTATATCCAAATGTCTTTTAATATATTATTCCAACAGTAGTTGTTCTTGTTACAATTTTCTGTTCCCAGAAAGATGCAAGACTTTGCAATTTAACTTCTTTTGAATTTTTCATGAATTGAAGTGGCCTCAAAATCTGAAAGAATTTTTTCAAGTGTAATCATGTGATGTCCATGGCTTAGGCAGTAGAGGGAGCTGAGGAGATGCTTGCAGTTGTAGGGTTCTGAGTGATTGTAGGTTCATGCTTGTGGTTGTAAATTCAAGACATTTCCATTTAATTGGAAAGCCATAGGGGAAAATGAGAAATTTTACTATGGCTGTCAATTTATTTGCTTGTTTCTGTGATGTAGTACCTAGCTTAGGTACCTGAATCAGTTCTAATATCAATATTGTAAACTTTGCCATTCCTTGTACCATTTTAGGTTTTTTGAAACAACACCTCTGGGAAGCATATTGAACAGATTTTCAGCTGACTGCAATACCATCGACCAGGTACTGATTAAATATTTTTGAGCTCTCAAGTTATCCTATCTTCATCTGAAAAACTGGGGTTTCATTTATTACAGACTTATCTAGGTGAAGCTTACAGATGAACTATAATCTATGTATCAGTTTGCATCATGGTTTTCTTGGTTCTGAATGAGTTCCTCATCTTACATGCACATTGAAAAAACATTTATTTTGCTAAGATGCCCTGTATAAAAAAGGGAAGCAAAATAAGATCAGTAGTGATATCCCCAAATTTAAAGAGTATCTACTTTTTTTGTAAGTGGGTAAACACATTCATTTGAGGACATGAAATGAGAAAAAAGCAAATGCTATTGCTCAGAATAGAAATTACTGCAATTCAAATTACCATTACTTACCCCAGACTGCCCTGGCAGTTCATAGGATTTATGCAGATGCTAAAATCCTCTATCACATCCCATCTGTAATCCTCTGACCTGAGGATTGTGCTCCACGATGCAGATGTGAAGCAGTCCCACAGAAATCCCTTCAGATGTCCCCAAAACCCAGTGGTAAATTCAAGAGCAGACGGCTATGCTTAAAATGCTTAAAATACACAAGGAATAAAATTTTTGAGGAAGTAGGAGGAAGGAAAATGAAGTAGTGTTTTAAGTGTTTAAGTTTTTCAACTTGGCATGTTATGAAAGATTCTGTGTGCTTTTTTCTTCTCTGTGCAGCACATTCCAGCTACCCTGGAGTGCTTGAGCCGTTCCACCTTGCTGTGTGTGTCTGCCCTTGCTGTGATCTCCTACGTCACGCCCATGTTCCTCATTGCCCTGGTTCCCCTGGCAATCATGTGCTACTTCATCCAGAAGTACTTCCGAGTGGCATCCCGGTAAGGGCACAGACCATCACCATTCTGGCCATGGAAACACTTCCTGTAGTGCAGGAGTGATATTTCTGCCCTGCAGGGGAGCTTCGTGTTTAAATTTGGTCCTGTCAAGGCTGTGGCACTGTCTGCAAGTGGGACAAATCCACTGCAGTGGGAAACGTGTCATTTTACAAGTGCCTTTGTCGACAGCTCTTCAAGCAGAACTTCTGGCAGGCATGAGCAGGGTGTTTGTGCGTGATCAAAGGTTTTTGGAGTTCACAGGACACAAAAAAACCCCACTGGATTCTGTCCTTCCCCAAGGGCTGTGTGCTAGGTACATCCGAGAAAATGAGGTGACAGGACAGGGAAACTGAAGTCTGCCAGCCCAGGTGAAAGTGGAAATAAGTTAAGTCAAGGAGAGGCTGCAGAATGCAGTATAACCATGGTGGTACTGCTAGCCATTAAGGATCCAGTGTGCACAAGCCTCCTCTCCTGTTCTGAGTGCCTTCGAGTTTTTAAAAATACTAAAATTTAATTGTATCTGAGACCTTTCTCTTTCTAAGATGATAGAGTTTCCCTCTTGTGAAATGTTTGCAGCAATGTAAAACTATGCATATCCCCTCATATATGCACAAATTGAGAGGAAGTCTGCAACCAATTTACTTCCTGCTGGAAGAAATTGAGACTAAATAGATTTCACCCTACATGTGCTTTTACTGATATGAGGACTAAATATGACATTGAGAAATGCAACCTAATAATGAGTGCAGGCTCTCATTTACTGAGTGTATGAGATACTGTAGGCTCAGTGAGAAGTTGTACCGTTATCTGGGGTGCACTTTGTCTCTGCTTAACTTGAGCTTCTATTTGCAGCATTCCATTAAATTGATATTCAATACAGAGACAGAATGGTGTTTAAATCAATAAAAAATCGAGTACAAGAAAAAGGACTGTCAGAGAAAGGAGGGAAGGCAGTGAAGGGAAAAGACCCATTCAGAACTCCAGTTAGTTAAATGTTAAAAGAAAAATCCTCCTGGGGAATTCATTCCCCTGCAGCACTGCTTTGCAATCTGTCTGGACCTTATGTACATGACTATTGTGATACTATTCCTTTTCACTCCCTGGGCCTGATTCAAGACCTTAACTGCACAACAAAACTGATTTTTTACCAAGTTCTTTTCATAACCCTCTCCAGGGACCTGCAGCAGCTGGATGACAGCACTCAGCTACCATTACTCTCCCATTTTTCAGAGACTGTTGAAGGTCTTACCACCATCCGAGCCTTCAGGTACAGATTTTTAAGAAACATAGATATTCAAAAGTGAGGTAATGTTATGTCTTAAACTGTTCTGCCTGGAAAATCCAGAGTCCCCACAACCTGGGCGAGGAGGGATGTCAAATATTGAAGAATTCTAAGCATTTTGTATGTAGAGGAGTCACTGTAAAAAGAACAAGCTCATGTGGGTCATCTGCTCTGTGGTTGCTGTGCAGACACTTGCATGCAGCCTGAAAAACAAACTTGAGGGCAAATGTGATTTAGGAAGGTAAATTAGCCTGCAGTTACCACAGTGTGAGGAGTGGCAGATGATGGGCTTGGACAGGTTCCACGACAGAACTAATATGCACCAACTTGGTACAGACTGATCTGTGTTGATGTCCTGGTCAGATAAACTGTGCATGCTGGTGACTTCAGAGGCTGCAACAGCACCCTACATTGCTTTTCAGGTTGTTGGCAGAAAATGTGGATGTTTACACTGATTTTGGAAATACACAAGCTGGAGACAAAATGTTTTCTTGCCTGTTTTGGTTTGTTTTTCCATCTCCCAGGAGAGCAGCCCAGGAATACCTGATAACGTGCCTGGCTTCTGTATGTGTGTTAGAAAACTGGCAGCCATGCTGATACCTCAGAGGTAGCAATAAAACCACTGCTGAGCTTACCAGCTGCTTGCCCTGCACTAGGGCTATTCTTGTCTTTTCCCAGTTGACTCAAACATGGTCAACTTTTCCACTAGAATCTCATCTAGATGATGTCTACATATTTTGTCACTTAATTATTACTGTTACCCTTCTGTCCTTGAAACAGTAGTGTTTGTTGATTCCTCCTAACCTATAATTGTAATTTTATAATAGAAGTAATGCACAAAGGTAACATAAACTATTTTAAATAGGTTATAAATAGATTAAAGAAAGAGCAACCAATTTAAGAGTTTGTTTCTTTTCGACTGAAGGTAGCTTACCCAAGAGTGGTAGAGCAGCTTAGTGTTTTCCATTAATTACTGTTACTGAATATTTAATTCATTAAGTGCTAACAATGTTTGTAGTTATTTCCATGTTCGATTTGCAGGAAAATCAATTTCTCTTTTAATTTCTGCTTTTCTCATTCTTATATTCTTTTACTTGACCAAGAGGATCTTTGAAGCATTATGGCTGTATATTTTCTGGTGTTGATACAGAAAGCAATATTCAATGCCATCTAGCTAATATTTTCAGTCTGTCAGAACATTCCCTCTTGATTCTTCCTGTCACTTTGGAATTAATTCCCCTGTCAAAGAATTGTTTGGTGCCTCCTTTTTCTTAAATCCTGCAGTAAATGATGTGTCTCTGACCCAGCCAGCCATGTGTGTTCAGTGAGTTCTGTGTTCCATCTGTCTGCCAGCCTCCTGCCTCAGCTGCTAACCCAGTTATTTTTAGGACTGTGGAGCTTTTCAGCTGCCTAACATATTAGCAGCACTGGAGTTCAGACTTGCTAGTGTGAGCATCCCTAAAAATAACACTAATTCAGGAATTCATTCTGTTAGGAGATGCCAGTTGTTCCTGAAGTGTCCTTACCCTTGGTTACTCTCTGTCCTGGATTTGTTCAGAATGCATATGGAGAGAAATGTACAAAAAAGTCTGGGGGAGTTCAGAAAGACAGTTACTGCTGCAGCTACAAAAACACCTTGAGCAGATGCCCTGGCTTGATTTATAGTTTATTTTGATACTTCAGATAGCATTTGTATTAAACAATCAACAGAATGTAAATGTGAAGGATTCTGCCAAGGCTTGTCTGTGTTCTTAAAGACCTGGTAATCTGGGGACACTTCCTGAAGAGAAATGCTGATATTTTTGCATCAATCCAGCAGCTGTGGTAACTTTGCATTCCTGTTCCACGTGCATATGCATGACTGACTCATGATGCATAGCTCACGTTCTCTGAGGCATATCTGTCACACAATTCCTCATGGTGTAGAGATAGCAGAGTTAAATGTGACTGAATTGGTTCCAGAAGCAGCACAGCCACGTCTGTATGGTGATGCACTGAGGGCAGTGAGCCCTAAGGAAAGGAAGGGGTCCCAGCTCTGACATGGTGACACTAATGCCTGCTTTCAGAAGCAACCATCCTGCTGTGCAAACACACCAACAAGCTCACAGCCAGCCCAGATCCTGGGCAGTGTGGGCAGCAGGGCAGGGAGGGGATTCGGCCCCTCTGGCCTGCTCTGCTCAGACCCCACCTGCAGTGCTGCACCCAGTTCGGGTCACAGCACAGGAGGGAGATGGACCTGTTGGAGCAAGGCCAGAGGAGGCCACCAAGTTGATTGGAGATGAAGCACCTGTGAGGAAAGGCTGAGAGTTGGGTTTGTTCAGCCTGGAAAATGGAAGGCTTTGGGGTGACCTAATTGTGGCCTTTCAGTACCCAAAGAGACCCTGTGAGAAAGATGACAGCAACTATTTACAAGGCATGTAATGACAGGACAAGGAGAACAGCTTCAGACTTAAAGAGAGTAGGTTTAGATTAGATGTTAGGAAAAAATCCTTTATTGTGAGGGTGGTGAGGCACTGGCACAGGTTGCCCAGAGAAGCTGTGGGTGCCCCATCCCTGGCAGTGTTCAAGGCCAGGCTGGATGGGGCTCTGAGCAACCTGGTCTACTGGAAGGTGTCCCTGCCTGTGGCAGGGGGTCGGAATGAGATGATCTTTAAGGTCCCTTCTGATCCAAGCCATTCCATGATTCCCCATTGCATACAGCAGACAATGTCTCTTATATCTTAGCACATGGCTGAGTTCTGGACAGCTGAATTATTTGTTTTCCTCAAAATCATAAACTTTTTATGTAAAGTAATCATTTTACTGTGCTCAGCAGAAGGATTCAGATACTCTGCAGTGCACAAATTTGAAAGCTTCTACAAGCCATGTATTTCATGCATAGGCATTCTTCTATATCAGTATTAGGAGAGCTGAGTTTATAAATGATCAGTGCTTGTCAATGATTATTAATAATAAAGGTTAAGGCAAAGTTTCAAAGGGGGAGATCAAGTGTATTAAACTTCATCATGTAATAAAAGGGGGGAAAAGGCAAGATGTGGGTGCTTAAACTAAATCTTCAGGCCTTTGAGCTTATATCACTACTCTGGAAAATACTTCTGTGCCAGGATTGTGCGTTATTAGCTGTAATTGTTGATACACTTGATTATTGACATCACTTCAATTTACAACTATGCAATTAAATATGCCCAGCTAAAAGGGGTGACTGGCTGACTAGCACACTTGCCAAGACCCCACTTGGGAATCATCTCCCATACCTGCTGTATTCATGGCAGATTGCATTGGCACAGCTATTCAGATGAGTGGGTGCAAATTCATTATAACAAACCATAAACAGGCTTGTTTGCAATTCATCCTGTTTTGTGTACTGTGGCTAATTCCTTGAGGGAAGGGAAATAGTTCTTTTCAATCTAATATTCTTTGTTGCACCGTGTACTTTTACTTCCATTTTTCAAAGTGCTTAATTTGTTTATTGATAAGGACAAATACATTTGTTTAATATGAGTGCTACTATAATGGGAAGTTCTTTGAGTTTATATTTTTTAAATTGTTACAATTTCTAGGCACTGTGGTAATAAAAATTTTAAAACCTGAGCTTAGATTATTGAGAAAATCTGAATTCTGCAGCATTCATGCTTTTTTTCACAGGTACACGCATGTATTATTTTTCTCATACATATTTTAGATATTTTAGTTTTAGATTTCTCTCTCTCTCTCAATTACCATGTCATAAAATACATTTATAAAATGCCCAGTGGGATCTGGAAGTCCTACAGAATTTCAATGCAATCAATGCAATAATATCCCCAAATTACTTGTCAAGATACTGCACAAATACACTTTGCCTGTGTCTAATACACGACTACAAATGATGTCACTCTGAATTACTGATAGGCTGATTTATACCCTGTGCCGAGCTGTCCATAAGTACATATCCCAGAAATTAAATTTTACTTTGTATCGAGACCCCAAGGCCTGACTCTTTTTTTCTCCTTTCCTCTTGCTTTCCTCCTTTCTTCCTTTCTTTTTTTTGTTTCCTTTTTTTAGGTATGAAGCCAAATTCCGACAAAAACTTCTTGAATACACAGATTCCAACAACATTGCCTCCCTTTTCCTCACAGCAGCCAATCGCTGGCTGGAAGTTCGCATGGCAAGTACATCATTATTGTTGTGTGTACACAAGGAATTTTTGACTTTGTTCCAAGTAATCTGATAAGGCATCCAACAATTTTCCAGCCTCATCTCAAAGCTATACCTTTGCCCTCTATGTCTCTCTGACTGTGATGAGCACATGCCCAACCCATCCTGGACACTGAATGGGGTATGAATTTTCCCCATAGCCTGCAGCTGTTTTTCCAAGACAGGAATAGTTTTCACAGGTCACATTGGCTCCTCTGTGTGTGAAGAGTGATCAGAGCTAGTTGAGCTGTGCCACCAGGCAGCATGTCATTGTGGGGCCGTGTCAGTCAGTGTCAGCACCCTCTGCCTTGAGGTTCCCTAGGAACATTTCAATATCTTGGAAGCTCTCCTAATGAGCAGAAGGATGTAGATAAGTTTAAGTCTGTTTTGGGGTCATCTGAAGAATACCCAAGATATTCAGTGGCCTGTTTGCTGCTCAGTGAAGTGGCCGGGCATGAGAAATGGTTTATTAAAAATAATTCTTTAAGAAGCAAGTCAAGGAATTTCNTTAATTAAAAATAATTATTAAATTAATTATTAAAAATAATTCTTTAAGGAGCAAGTCAAGGAATTTTATGTTGTAGGGTGTTGTTATACTACAATTTTAAATGCATGTGTAGTAATGCTGTTCTGGTAACATGGGCTTCTTTTAGATACGCTAAATGTATGTTAATTCATTTTTCATGTCGCACTTTATAGCTCCATTTTGGACTCCTTCTTAACTGGTACCTTTTGCTAATTTACTTCATGTATTGGGTATGACTTAAATAAAATACTATTGCCCTATTACATGTTCAGGCCTAGACCACCTGAAGTCCCTAATTCTGATCAATGCCTGTATCATTAAACAGTTCAAACGCAGACAAATGACAATTTCCCTCCTACAGAGTTTGTTTTCTAGTCCGTTACCCAATTTTACTCAAAGAATTATCTGTGGGAAGTCAAATCACCAATGACTTAAATTAAAGCAGAAAAAGACCCTTAAGGTAATAGTGTGTGCTGTGCAAGAAAGGCTTGTTTGAGCAGTTATGGATGGTAGGAACTCAGCAGCAACAGCAGAGCCTCCCAGCAGTTCATCATCAGCCCCAGAGATGGAATACATGAGCATTTCCCTCCTATCCCAGGTAACATCAGCTGCATGATTTCAGCCACCTCCATTACATGCTTAAGGTATCAGTGTTGACTTCCCCAGCACAGCCCTGCTAAAAGCAGTGATGGGTTCCTAGGTAGAACCCATTAGGTAGAGTCTGTAGGGAGTTCCATGGGGTTTTCTGCCTGCATTTCGAAACTGTGCAGTGGGTTTGTTATTTGGGATGCAAAGTTATGAGAACGTTTTAACCCTTTGTAGACTTATAATGATGGAGCTTATTCATATTCCTTCAGGAGTACATTGGAGCATGTGTGGTACTCATAGCAGCTGTCACTTCTATTACCAGTTGCCTGTATAATAAAATCACTTCAGGACTTGTAGGCTTGGGACTAACCTATGCTCTTATGGTAAGAATCTCAGGATCCTTTCTGTCTCTCCCAAACATTTTTTTGTAATTCCTCAGGGCACAAAGATGAACAGGAAGATTGAAGGTGTCTGTACATCTATAGTGGGTACTGTAACATCACTGAAACCATGTGTTTACTTCAGTTCACATGTGATGGTTGACATATTTGAGTGTATGCTTTCTTCAGCTTTGAGATCAAATCTCATCGAGGTGTTAGTTCAGATATGTCAACAAAACATGGACAAGTTGTGTCATAATTTTTTATATCGTCTTGCATTGTGAAGAATACATTTTCAGTGCTTCAGTTGTAATTATGCCCTGGTATGTCATTCTAGATTGTCCAAACTTAAGTTACCAAAATTATGTCTTTTCACTTGTCTTTGTTGTTCTCCCACCCTCTTTTCTGTTGTAGATCAGAGCCCCATAGTACCGAAGTATGTGTGCACTGCAGTTAGGAAATTTAACTTTTAGTCATTGTTGCCTCCCTGTTGGTGTTGTACCATCCAGTACATTCACAACTTCCACTTACTGAGGCATTCCTGTGTAGGAATATAAACTGCATGCTGGTCAAATGATGCAAACCACTGAAAGTCTGGGATTCAGTTGTGTATTTGCTTTACATCAGGTGTCTAACTATCTGAATTGGATGGTTCGTAACCTGGCTGACATGGAGATCCAGCTGGGGGCAGTGAAAAGAATCAATGGCCTTCTCAAAACAGAAGCTGAAAATTACGAAGGGCTCCTTTGTAAGTGCAGTTTTGTGCAGCATGCAGAAAGAGCTTGCTGAAATTTTAATGACTTTGCAGTGTATTGCTATGAAAAATTTAGTAAATCATCTAATGAACCAACTAATTTATTATAAGAGGGTTGATGTTGGTTTTTTTCCCCCCTGTGCTCGTGGTACAGCTTCCTCACAGATTCCCCAGAACTGGCCAGACAGAGGGGAGATCCAAATCCAGAACCTCAGTGTCCGATACGACAGCAACTTAAAGCCAGTGCTAAAACATGTCAATGCCCACATCTCACCAGGACAAAAGGTAAAGAACTGCAGTGGTTCTCAGAAGCTCTTTAGTACATCACATAAATCAGAGTTAAAACATACCACAGAATGTTTTGATGACTGAATTACAGATGTTTTTTGGTTTTTTTCTCAAAGAATGTGGTGCACTGGAAAGTAGTCTGGGGGAATCTTAGCTTGGTGTATTGAGGCAAACACCTCCCTTTCAGTATCCCAGTGCCCTCCTGTCAGCACACAGTGCCAAAAGAAGTGACAGTGAGCCCTTACAGTGCTAGACTTCCTTTTCATCCTTCTCACATGAGTCTCTTGTCTTTATTCCCCTCATTACCACTCTCCTGTTGTTCCTGTTATACGACTGGCCTTGATTTATCCTTAAATGCTCAGACCTCTAAAAGACAAAAAGTGAACCCAGCAATTCTGTAATGGCTGGTTCAGTGTGACTGATCTGTCAGGAGAAGAAGATCATGTGAATCAGAACAGCTCCACCACCCTCTCATCCAAAGTGTCAAGTACAGATGTTATCCATTTCCTGTATTTTCAGTGCCTGATGTTCATCTGCTTTCTGTGTCACAGATTGGGATCTGCGGCCGAACAGGCAGTGGAAAATCCTCCTTCTCTCTTGCATTTTTCAGAATGGTTGACACCTTTGAGGGTAAGATAACACTTTTATGTGTCACTCAAGCTTAGCTCCTAAAGGTTCTTTGGTAGTCTTTTCCTTAACAGCAACCACTCTGAAACGTGATTTTCAAATCTGCAGGACACGCTCTCTGGCCCTGTTTAAAGCTGATATCATCTGTCACCTAACAGCTGTGCCATTTGTAAGCCAGATCAATAAAAATTCTGCTTGATAGAAGCAAAAGTCCAAGAGTGACAGACGACAGCCTTTTGTGCTGCTGAATCACAACAGCAGCAGCAAAGCATAAAAGGGCAAGGTGTTCAAATGTAATGAAGGATCTGTGCTCAAGGGACAGATAGGATCCACTAGGCCCAGAAAACTCAGCAACTGGGGGTTGCAGCTTGGCCTGCTGCCCTGGAATTTGCTGCCGTGTTTCCTGCTCTGTGTGCTGTGTCCATATGCCTCACAGGGTGCATCTCAAAAAGATGTCAGCCTGTTTCCCAGCCACATCACCCACAGAGTCCCTATGCAGAGACAGACAGTTTTACTCAGAGATAAGATTTCATAGTTCTCAACAGTAATTTGGCTTTCTGAAAGGCTTGTTGCCACTGGTAATTAATCCCTGATTGAGGTAATGCCTGAGCTTGTTGTTTGATAGAAGTATACTGGTCAAGCAGTTAAGTAGTGTATCTGATCATTCCTAAGATACTTCAGGTACACTCTGTATGCTTTCCAGCTCAGCTTAGTCTCAAGAAGGCTGTGCTAGCTTTCTAGTCAAAGCATGTTTCTTTTAATGAAGAAGGGGGTATGTGATACAAAGCCTATTCCTGCTGTACTGCCTTTCAGCCTGGAAGTGAGCCATGTCTGTGCCAGCAGCTGTGTGGCACAATAAACACAGTCCTCTTTCTTTTGAACAGGGAGGATTATCATTGATGGTATAGATATTGCAAAGCTGCCCTTACAGACGTTGAGATCCAGGCTGTCAATCATCCTCCAAGACCCCATTTTGTTCAGTGGGACAATCCGGCAAGTATTAAGCACCAGCAATAAACAAAACCCATGTAATTGCTTATATGTCATACAACATGAATTATACATTATAATTATACCATATAATGACTTTTATACCAAACTGTTCAATTCCAGTCTCCTCAGCTGGAACAGGGAGGATCAGTGCCTTCTGTCTGTGCTTTTAATTCACCCCTGTCAGACTAACCTTTCCCCATGCCTGAGCCTGAACAGGACACTGTTGGCAGAAGACATCCCATGCCTGGGAAGCAGGGAAAGACAATAGTTATTCCTCCAGGATCCAGTAATCAGTTTAGCTCACTGATCAAATACCCATAACCAGCCAGCAGTTCTTGAAACCTTCTTTCTCCTACATCTGTCTGCCTTAAAATATGAGATGTGAAAAATGCAGACTAAAAAATTGCTGTAGACAGAGAGAAAGTAAAAGAACAACATGAGAAGTACTGGGGGACTGGGCTGTTTTATCCTAGAGCCACCGTCTGTGTTCCTTCTGAACCATTTCATCTGCAGCACCAAATACCTTAGCTCTTTTTGTTGGGTTTTTTTTTTGTGTGTTCTCTTCCTACTTCTCTGAGAAGGTGATGCAGTAGAAACAATGGCCAAAAGTTCCAGTTTCCAACAAATACCCTTCCCTGTGTCTGTGCCATTTACCTTAGAAAGAAACAGTACAATCCTCAGTGCACAATTACATCATCTGCAGTTTTAGTTTCTACAAGTGATTAGAGTTCACTGAAACGGATACAGGCTTCAGGACATGCCTGAAGACACCATGATTCATTCACATCAGAAGATGATGTGATTGTATTCCTTTGTTTTATGAATTTATCTATTAAAAATGCATTTAGGCCAGCATCGAATTTTCACAACTCATACAGCAGGAGTAAAATGTAAAAATAGCATTATGCACCATTGGCTCTTTTATTGTCATTCTATATGCTAATGTAATATGATGTGAGATTCACATTTTTTGCTGTCACTCCTGGGCCACAGCAAGCTAAAATAATGTTCATCTGTTTGTAAATCCAAGATTTTTTGAATTGCAGTGAAAACTTGAATTTCATAATGCAGCATGAAGCTTGATTATTCTGTTAACATTTCTATAGCAGTGAAGAACAAAGAGATACTGTATTTAAAAGGAGGGAGGGTAGAATTTTATTAAAACTGAATGTTAATTTTAGCTGAGTATAGTCACAGCTTTTTCTAGTAAAACATGAGATTTCTTTAGTTTATACAGACCAAAATAAATTCCAAAACCATAAAGATATCCACAAAATAGGAAGCCTTTCCCTTTCTGCTCAACTGAGAGTCAAATTTTCATCTTAATCTCATTGGCATAAACATTGATTAAGTCTGGGAAATTCAGTGGATTTATACCAATGATAGATCAGAATCAGGCCCAGACCTTCAGTGTATGATTCTGATTATCTGCAGGTTTGTTCCTAAGCACACCAAAAGAGGAAATCCATTGCAGTTTCTGTTGACTGATGTCCTTGAATTACCCACACTGCAGGTTTAACTTGGACCCAGAGAAGAAGTGCACTGACAGCATGCTCTGGGAAGCACTGGAAATAGCACAGCTCAAGCATGTGGTGAAGGCACTACCTGGGGGTCTAGGTAATGAGACTTCTTTTTGAGAATATTGTTTCCAGCATTCACAATATTCCTGTTTCACTCTTATTTGTTAGAAGGGTAGTTAATGAAGAAAGAGCTTTTAAAGTTTGTGGAAGGCAACAAAAAGTACCTGCAGGCAAATGTCCTATATCTGTATAACTCCTTTACCAACTGTACCTGGGAGGCAGAATCCTCTTTCTTTTCAAATCAGTGGTAAAATTATTTTATTCCAGTATGTCTTTGTTATGAAGCACTGAGGTTTATGGGTCTTGTGAATTCAAATAAGCAGTCAACAAGTCAGGTGTTACCTAGAACATTTTCCAATAGCATTTTCCAATAGTCCTGTCCAAGGAGGCAGATTTCTAAAGCTTCAAGGTGTGAATCATTTGGCCATGCAGAAAAAACAAACAACCAACCCACCTAACAAAAAAAACCAAACAAAAAACCCCAATAAACCCCCTTAAAATGGTAAGCTCTACAGCCCTGGAGTAAAGAAATGAGGGATGCTGGTTTGACTGGGGGTGCAGTGTCCTAGACTGCACATGTTTCAGAGAAACTCACTCTTGGACATCCTCAGCTACTTTGATGTCTATCAGGTACAGAGAATATAGGGAGACAAAAGTACTGGTTGTTTTGAACACTGGAAATAAGCAGGCAGAACTGTGTCAACAGCACCTGTAGGCCCAGGAAATATTACTTTATGCTGAAAGTGAGACATTATTTTCCAAGTATATGCTCTATTCTGGTCTGACTGTACTGATTTTGCTGTATCATTTCCAGATGCAATAGTCACAGAAGGGGGTGAAAACTTCAGCCAGGGCCAAAGGCAGCTGTTCTGCCTGGCAAGGGCTTTTGTGAGGAAGACGAGCATCTTCATCATGGATGAAGCCACAGCATCTATTGACATGGCAACAGTGAGTTTGAAGTCTTCTGATTTCTCTTCCTTGAGGGGGAGACATCTGGTATGTGAAGAAAAAGTGGAAAGCAATTCTGTCTATTCTGTAATATGCTTACACCCTTTTTAGTGCCAACATATTTACAAGCCCAGGTAGTTGTGAGTCAGTGCTAACAAATCTAAACTATTTTACTTTTAAACCATTTTACTAGGGATTGAATAGTTATTCCAGAACTGATTGCATTACGAAAATGAAGCGTGTCATTTTAATTGGCAGTGGGTGTTTCTAAAGTAAACAAAGCTTGAGAAGGTCAGCTGGGATGGTCAGTGAAGGGTGAATTGGTAAGTGACAAATTTTCCCAGCATGGTTGGCAGGACAAGTCAGGAAGTTGGAAGGCTTGAAAGTAGAGTCAAGGAAATAAAAACAGACACAGAAAAGACATACTGGATTATTGCATTAATTGCCTGGAATTTCTAGGCAGATGTTTAAGCACTCAGTAACAGTGCAGTGACTGGTTTTAGCCAAATAGAATAGTACATTTTTTTCATCTATTATGTTGTTACAGGAAATATTTCAGTTTTCTTTCCACTGTAAGTAAAGAACAGTGTTAGAACAGCTACAATTTTTATTTCAGTAAAATGTTAGTGTTTGAGTTCAGCAAGGGAACCATAGTGCACACAGCCCAGTTAAAACACATTTTGAATTTTGATCCCTCCTTTGAAATACTTCAAAGAGCAGCTAATAGCAAATGAAGGTATCTGTGCTCGTGACACTTTCAGGCAGTTTGGAATGCAACGACGCCTCTCCTAAACAGCAAGGGATGAGTACTTGTTGAGTGAGAGCTATGTATGTTAAGGCCATCTTAAATATCATCTCCACTGTTAAATATGCCAGGTACAGCACAGTCCCTTGCTTGTCCCTGTCACCCCTTGGTGTTAGATGTCCCCGTTGTGCTGGAACATTCCTGGCCTTGCAGTGAGGTGAAGGACACGCCACAGAGGCGCCGGCATGGGCAGCCTGGCAGCACCCAGAATTCACCTTGGATTTCCTCACTGTAAAACTGAGGCCAGGACATAGCAGGAGTTTGGGGCTAGAGCACAGCTCTGGTCTGATGAACCCCAGAGGGCAGTGGGAATGGCAGGAGCAAGCAGTGGGAATGGCAGGAGATACCAGGCTCTGGTTTAGTTCAGGCATGTAGCTAGTTTTTCACTTCTGCAATGGACAATAAATAACAGCATGGAATAGTCAGTGGTTACTTAAGCCTTCTTAGTGTCTGTGTCTGTCATGCAACTTGTGTTGTTTGAAAAGCACCAAATGTGTTTCCTTCCCTAGGAGAACATTCTCCAGAAGGTGGTGATGACTGCGTTTGCTGACCGTACTGTGGTTACAATAGCGGTGAGTACAGCCCCTGCTGCTGTCCTAATGCAAACAAGGATCAGAAATGCCCCAAGAGTCACTTCTTCTCAGTGTTGATAAGTGTGTTCATTTCATTCATCTCTTTCTTTTTTTAAGTGGTGTTTAAATATAAGCTTTCTTTTCCATTTTTAGATTTCTTACTTAATTTCATAAGAGTAGCTTCTTAAATGTGTTGCATGGTGCTAAGTGAAATTACTTGTAAAGGTACATAATCTCAGTCTGCTCTCTATCTTCTGTTTCCCATTTTAAGCTAATTTAAAATGCCATATACTTTGCTGTGAAATATAAGAATAAGTTTCATCAAGCTAAAATAATCACTTAACCAAGAACAAGTAAATACACATATTTCAGAGAGGTGAAAGGAAGTCAGTATGCTTCCTTACATTTAAAAATCCAGCACAAGAAATCTGTGCTCAGGAATCTCTGAGCATCATTTATTTTCACCTAGCAAACATGTAATAGAAGACCTGATGTATCCTACAGTATCCATCCAGTGTGTCATTATAAAAAAACAAAGGAACCATAACCATGACATTTCCTGATTTCTCTGCATAAAAATTCAAATTTGCACTGTATTCTGCATTTATGTATCTTTTTCAGTTTGTTTGAGGACAGGCTTAAAAAGCTTTATCATTCTTTTATTCCTTAGTGAGTTTTAAACTGTGCAGTTCAAACAAATAACATCCTGGAATAAACTTATTTTGAATGTTTTTGTTTGCTTCTAGTTGTAAATGTGGTTTACAGCAGATGGGTTTGTATTCAAAATATTCTGTAGTAGAAACATAACACAGGGGGTTTGTGGCATGGGTAGTGGTTTGGGTTTTTTGAGGGTTTTATTGTGTTGTTGGTTTTGAGGTGTGTTTTTGTTTTGTGTTGGTTTTGGTGGGGGTTTTTCCCAGAAAAAGCCATGTATTTCTAATTTCTGTTTAGGAAGAATAATAATAGTTGGAGTTATAGTACTGGCTGTCTATTATCGTCTGCGTTACTCACAATTTCCAGGGTGGCAGCACTGATTGTGTTACATTGAAAGAGATCAGACAAGGGCAGCAAATTCAACTGGAATGTGATATTTCAGTCCCCTGCTTTTGGACTGGATAAATGTCATGGAAACTGCAGAAGATATGAGATTTGTAGATGCCATCAGTGATTATTTTATGGAAAATCTGGCTAGGAAAGCCAGAGAATGAAATACAAGAGTTGTTTTGATACTGAGGATGCCCAAGACTCGATTAGGAACCTTATGGGTGAAGAGCAACTGTGTAACAACTACCAATAATATTCTGAGATTAAATATCCCTGCAGGAGTAATGCAGATCCAAAAAATCCCATGCAGTTACAGATAACATTATAAAATGGAATTTTGTCAATCTGAAGAGGCTTACACAAACCTAACCCAAAAAAAAAATGGTGGGGGGAAAAAGGCTAAAAGAAGCAGCAAAGGAGATTGAATCTGACAGGGATTATGGAAATTACTGAAGCATTTTATTTAAAAAGAAGGTGGAAACAATGCATGCTATTTATTTAGGTAATGCTTGAGTTAGGATAGAAAAATGTGGTATGGATAAAGAAATAAAAAAGACTATTAGAAGCAAGAAGGCTGAACTCAGTCTGTAGTTCACACATACCTTGAATATTGTGTGTAGTTCCAGTGTCCTTATGCCCAGAACAACACATTACACCTGAAAAATGTTGAGAAGCACAGGATGATTTTGGAGGTGTTGGATTTGCTCCTGGAGGGGAGCAGCTGAGTAGCCTGGGGCTCTTCTGTCTGGAAGAAGGACAATGGAAGGACATGGTCTGCAAAGCCACAAGGGGCATCAGATGAAACTGAGCAACACAGCCCAGAGCATACAAAAGGAGGGGGTACTTGTTCCTATAGTGAGGAGGAAATACGGAAAAGTCTTTTCCAAAGGATATGGATGCAAAAACGATTGTGAAAGCTCAGGAGAAGACATGGCCCAAGTCCTGTAAAACTGACTAGATCAGCTTTCTAAATAGACAAAGCACAGGAAGCTCAGGAACCACCCCAGAGCCAGATGTAATCCAGGGCTGGGAGAATTCCCAACTTCCCACAGGCAGTTCCACACTCAGTTGCCCAGTTCCTACTCTGCCTGGCTGCCTTCTTTTGGCTGCACTTGGTAGCAGGACTCTGGGCTGGGGACATTCTAAAGAGAACTCATAGCACTCTTTATATTCACACAAGTACCTGTGTATTTTTTAGGTACTTGAGAATCCACCTGGCTCTTGGTCTGTATATTTATCTGCAGTATTTACACAGAAATTAGGATGAAAAGTAGGATAAGTAGCCCTAATCAAACTTGAACTGCATAAGAAAATTAATTTGTGGAAGCCTGTCTTACCCTGGAATATGTTGAATAGAGATTTATGCTGACCGGTGTCTTGGTTATTTGTCTTTCAGCACCGTGTGCACACGATCCTCAATTCAGATTTGGTTATTGTAATGAAGAGAGGGGTTATTTTGGAATATGACAAGCCTGAGGTTCTGCTAGAACAAGAAGACAGTGTCTTTGCTTCTTTTGTACAAGCAGATAAGTAATAAAAGTAAATAAAGCATTTTAGAATACAATTTTATTATTTTCTAAAAATGTAAAATACCTGTAAATAAATATTATTTCATAATAAATTGAGCTTTTCCTTTTTTAATAAAATGAGCCATTTTTTCATCTGAAGCATTAATGAATTATCTGTGTACTTTACTTTTTTGTATATTACTAATTTTCCTTTTATTTGCTGCCTAAGAATTATGAAATATACTTAAAAAACCTACATGGGTGACCTACAACAGGATACACATCAAACAAACTTAACCAGCATGGAGTTTTTATGTATCTCTCAACTCCCCCCATCATTTATTAACATTATTTTTTATGTGTCATAACCCTACTGTCGATAATATTCATGACTGACTAAATGCAGAAGAAAAAATTATATACCAAAGGTATCGCTCAAAAGCTTGTATCTCTTTCAATCAAATGACTCTGTAAAGCTTTAATATCTAAATATAAAATCTGTAAAACATTTTTTATACTGTGGTTTATTGATAGTGCTTGAGTTGTGCCTTAGACTCTCTTTCAATACTGTCTAGAAATTAATCACAATCTTATTCCATCTTTCTGCCCAGTGAATACTATTACACTGACTCCAAGCAGGATGGAGGCAGACTCCCTCCCAAACTGTGAAGAAGCTGAGAGGAGGCAGGCTGTGATAAAAGTATCAGTGTTTAATGTACACTGTTTCCAGACCAGTGCAGATGTACCAATTCATCTGGAAATTATCCTTCCAAGACTGATAAACAAACAGCATTAAACCTTTTACTGCAGCTCAGGGCCATGAGAGCTTGACTCATCATCTCCTAGTTTCACATATTTCACCCAATGTCCTGCTGTCTCTAGATTTACTGTGACCCTTACCAATAAATTCTGTACACTTAAGATAACTTTGAACCACTGAAATTATCCTAATTTAGCTAGACAGCTACTTATCCCTGCCCTGTGACAATCATTCTGGGATTTGTTCATTAATAGAGGGTTAGAATGTCAGTAACCCAATGAAAGGCTACAATGAGTTTTTCACTTATTCTTTTTACAGTAAGTTTGCCTTTGCATCCATTTTTTGTTTTCTTACTTCCCCTCTTTGAAGGATTTCTAGTGCTTAGGAGAGCTCTTTATCTTTTTGGTTTGTTTTTTTTTTCTCTCTTTAGCCTGCTCAATTAGTTTGGAACCTGTTTTTAAAAGCTTTATTTTCTAGAAAAAGACACCTCAGTGTTCTCATGGGATATGTGATATTTTAAGGCATTACTTGTAGCACTGCAGCAGAGAGCCAGGGAATATGAAGAACTGTTGTTGCTGCTTGTGTTACCAGTTCCAGAGCAGAGTCCTTGCTGTTATTTGGACAACAATGAAGGGCAGGTAAGTGGCACCAGAGGAGAGTGTAGAATGAACAGTGGTAAACAGAGACAGGGTAAGGTTATGAAGATGAAAGGCATGAGTTCTGTCATTGCCTACTAACCTTTCAGAGAGAAAAAGGGCAGTTGGGAGCTTTCTCCTCCTCCAGGGACTTGCTTGCTGGGCAGTGTCCAAGAAGGAATGGCTGCAGAGCTATTGGTGTGTTAACACCCTGGAATACCAGGCTTCCATTGGGGCTGAGAGACGAGAAGTGGGAGCAGAAGGGCACAGAGCAGGTTTCTGCTACAGCTACTGGGCATGCTGTCTCCTGGCTTCCCATTACTGCTACAAGGCAGGATCTCATGCTGTAAAGGCTGAGGAAAACCACTGCAGCACACCTCAAACTGAGGCCCTGCAGCCATCTGTGGAGCTCTCAGAGATTCTAATGGCAAGGGAAGAGATGCAGAGAAGTGAGGTTTCCTGTGCTTTTAATTAAGTGCCTGGGATTTGACACTGCAATTTGGACTCACTCCTGTTCCACAAGCTTCTGACAACCTCACCCAGAAGGGAGTGCAGGGGAGGGAAGGACACAGCACATTGCTGAGGAGGCTGTACTTTATCTTGCAGTATTAAGGAATTAGAACTCAAAAGTGCGAGTGCCATACATTTCCATTTTAAATGGGGCTTGTATTCCCAAAGTAGCATTGCAGGAGAGTAGGATGAGTTCATTCATCTCCAACAATTACTCATCTTTTTAATGGTACCACACTGCTGAATCAATACATGTGAACAGTGAGGCTCTCAGCTGCCAGTTGACAGGACATTTCATCTGGTCTTGTTCATTATGGGGCCAGGGAGTTCCTGCCCCTAATTCCAAAGGATTAAGAGTCCCACCAGTGACAGAAGCAGTACCCAAGAACACCATTCTGTGGTGTGAGTCTTGCTGACATTATCCACGTCAATAAACCTTGTTGCCCCGAGCTAGGCAGCCCAGGAGTCACTGCTAAACCAGGCTCACACATGTGTTTGTGTGGCAGTGAGGCATCACTAAGCAAAGGGCTGCACTGCAATGACTGCAAGACAGTGCAAGCCAAGGCCAGACTTTCAGTTTTCCTGAGGGATAGGACTTGCCTCAGTCCCAAAGGTGTTAGGGGATAGGCTGCCCATGGAGATGCAACCAGAGGGGTTTTTGTTGCTATGTATAAATGCTTCCACTATACAAAAAAGTTTAAAAGGTTTGCTCCTTTGTCTTAATGTGGCTAGGAAGCACAGCGTGGCTGCTTCATCAGCCCTCTTCCATCTGTGCTCATGCCTCCCTTTGTGGCTTTGAATAACCAGCCCTGATCTGTTTTCTTCTGCCTGCCTACTTGTACTGCAAGGTGATTTATGAGGCTTAATTTCTGTCACACAAATACTCTATAGCCTCTGAAGCTTTACTCAGCTTCTCAAGGCAGAGTAATAACATGGCAACAACTAAATTTTAATTTGACAGTTATCATAAGATCTTGTTTGATAGCCATTAAAATTAGAATAAATTGGGGGAGGGGGAAGTTTTGAAGAGTAAAACTTATTTTGTGGGTGGAAGAACTTACCCCTCGTGATTCAATACTACAGAGAGGGGTAGTTCATTCCTATGAGCCCAATTTTTTTCAGCAACTCTTAATGCAAATATGTTGGCTCACTCAGAAGATGTCACTTTTTTTCTTTTAAGTATCTGTCACTTGATCCATAAAGACAGCTCTAAAAATCCTTCAGCAGAAGCCACTTGCTTTGCTATCCCATCTCAGCCCTTAAGTGCTCAGAGATGAAGAAAAAGAAGTGGCAAATGACAGCCCCATTACAGAAGTGGAAACAAGGAAGCATTATTCTAGAGAGTTCAGGATTCCCAAAGGCAGCGTGGTGAGTGTGTTCATAAAGCACCCCTCCCTGGGTTGTTCCTAGCACTAGGAGATGCAGCAATTCATTCTTCCTCTAAAACCCTCTCCCGCGACAGGTTTTTATCCATTCCACACTTATGGAGGTACCGCCCTCTGGAGGAAAAGGTACAGAATAAAGACCACGGTTAGAAAAGAGGGAAAACGGCACAAAAGTCAGAACTGCCTCTGGAATCCCTCTGTTCAAATCTGCAAGGGTGTAAAATGCTGCCCGTGTGTTGCCTGGTGTTGTACAGCCTGTTTATGCTCACTGCAAAATGCTGGAATTAGGACCTGCCATCAACTGCAGAACTACATATCTGACAAGCAAAACTTCAATTTACTTCACCCTTTTGGGTTATGGGTTTTCCTTTCTTTTAAAAATGTTTAGAAAGCAAACTAAAAAAAACCCAACCAAACTTTAAAAAAAATTACATCATCATATAAATCCTGTAGTTAACAAACTAAAAGTGTAGGTGCAGGTGACATTCACACCAAGGACACAAAAAGAGTCTAGGAGACAAAGAGATGTAGAGAAAGGGGGAACACCTTTGGCTGAGCTCAGTGGCCTGGCAGCCACATGCCAGGGAACCTTATTGCTATTTGAGCTTTATTTATCAAAGCAGCAAGAAAGAACGACCAGACTGGGAAACTGACTCCTCCAAAATGAATTGATATGTGCAAGGAATTGATGTGTGACATGCCACTATTCATACATAAAAAGAAATAGTCTAATGTAATAGTAAAGATTTAATTACAAGACCTATAAAGACTGCTTGGAGAGCTCAGAGGGATTACTTCAACCTACTATTCCCAAATCCCTTGGTGGGCTGCTTTAAGTAGCTATAGGTGGTGAAAGTTAATTTATTTCAACCCCAACTGGCTGATTCCCAGACATCAACTGGACAATTGCCTTGCCCAAGGGATCAGTGCCAAGGGCTGTTTACCGTGTGTACCAAAGCACTTTGTGCCAAAACTAAAGGGAAAGTCCATGGACATATGTCATGCAATTACAAAATAAATAATCACAAATCCATTGGTACTAAAGAAAAGGCTTTTATGCAGAATATCCTGGGATGCTGCAGCAACTCCACAATGTTAGTGTCTAAACTGAAATAGAAACAAAATATTGAAACCAGAAGAAGTAAACACATCAATGAGAATACTGCTGTTTACACAGCAGCGAAGCCACATCAGAATGTTTTTAAATAATGCATCTTGTCAGGAGGATACATCCTCACAGGCATGCCCATGTATGTATTTATACCCACAGAGACATCCCAGTGTCCCAAACAGGTTCTAGCTTCCTGCCGCCCTTTGTTGCCTTTTCCGAGGATTTTGATGACTGTCTGGAAGTTCATGTCACTGGGGGTTAACCCTTTGCAGCCAGATTAAAAAAAAAAAAAAAAATTCAACTTTTGCTGCCGTTTGGACTGTAGACATTTTCATGAGCAGCTCACATCATTTCATGGTCTCCTTTCTGCAGAAAAAAAAAAAAAATCCTTGTTCATTCTAAATAACTCTGGTGAAATTTTAAGTGGGATTGAGCCCGTTTAGTTCCAGGTCTCTGTTTAGTCATTACATCCGTGGATTCAGCTTCTTTAAGCAAAAATTCAGCTTCTTCAAGCAAATTTCCTACCACTGCCTGCCCAATTTATCAGATGAATCTTTCCTCCTACTTACCGAAAGACATGCAGGTGAATTTCAGTGTGTATATATATATATATATATATGCGCGTTATT
>VXBB01013657.1:788879-824084 GCA_013399915.1 Illadopsis cleaveri | reverse complement strand
TCCGCCTTCCTCTTCTCCATCGAGGTGCAGGTGACCATCGGCTTCGGGGGCCGCATGGTGACGGAGGAGTGCCCGGCCGCCATCCTGGTGCTGATCGTGCAGAACATCGTGGGGCTGGTGATCAATGCCATCATGCTGGGCTGCATCTTCATGAAGACGTCGCAGGCCCACCGGCGGGCCGAGACCCTCATCTTCAGCAAGCACGCGGTGATCGCCCTGCGGGAGGGCAGGCTCTGCTTCATGCTGCGCGTGGGCGACCTCCGCAAGAGCATGATCATCAGTGCCACCATCCGCATGCAGGTGGTGAAGAAGACGGCCAGCCTGGAGGGGGAGGTGGTGCCCCTCAACCAGATCGACATCCAGATGGAGAACCCCGTGGGGGGCAACAGCATCTTCCTCGTGTCCCCGCTCATCATCTACCACGTGATCGACAAGAACAGCCCCCTCTACGACATCTCCCCCATGAACCTTCACCACCACGAGGACCTGGAGATCATCGTCATCTTGGAAGGGGTGGTGGAGACCACCGGCATCACCACCCAGGCCAGGACCTCCTACCTGGCGGACGAAATCCTCTGGGGCCAGAGGTTCGTGCCCATCGTGGCCGAGGAAGATGGGCGATACTCGGTGGACTACTCCAAATTCGGGAACACGGTGAAAGTGCCCACCCCCTCGTGCACTGCCAGGCAGCTGGAGGAGGACAAGAGCATTATGGACACCATGCCCCTGTCCCCTAAAGGCACAATTAGGAAGAGGTCTGTCAAGCTAAAGCCCAAGTTTACCATAAGCGAAGAGCCTTCCTGATGCCTTCTCACTGGGAAACTCTGTTTTAGGGCTTTGTGTCTGAAAGATCTCATGAACTCAAAACACTGAGGTGGCCTCTTACTGTTTTTTTAAAATTCAGGTTGGTAGCACAAGGTATGTTCTGGTGTTATTTATTGCAGGGAAATCTAAAGCTAATTATATTTTTTTAAAGGTGTGAGAGATTTCAAGCAGAACTGGGAGCAGGGAAAATCATGGTCTGCAGCTTTAAATTTCAATTCAGACTATTTAATTGCACGATCATTCTGCGTTGATTCAACTGCAGGTAATGACACATTTTCTCAAAAATTAAGTGTATATTTATCCTCAGAGATTGCAGTTTTTAGGGTCTTGCAGTGTTCGCAAGTCCGTAGTTTTTAACTGATGGTTTTTTTTCCTAACTTGAACAATCAATATAGCAAAATAAAATATTAATAATTAATGAAGTAGGCTGGATTTAAATGATAAAAAAAGGGTCAGGCAATGACACAAGACCAGATCTGGAAGTGTCTCTATATTATACTGTATGTCTCAAAGAAATTAACTGCTGGATTTGCATCATCCATATTGTGTTGTATGGAGCTACTCCTACCACATGCAGTATGAAATGTATTTGAATATTTACTTTTGTTTATTTTAAAAGCCTTTACACTTCCAAAATAAAACATCCAGGAATACCTTTTTGTACTGTACATTTCTGAGAGTAAGCAATGCTTTGCCTTTCAAAGGAGTAGCAGATAATATATGGTTGAAATTAATTATAAATAGGAAAAAATCTGCATTTTAATTCTGAAATGAAGAGAAGCAACATTCCCTCTCTCCAAACCACATGGTAATAGGATATTCAGTACAAAAATTAACCTCTCCCTTGGGTCACGGTGAATTCTGCTAGATAATCAGGGAATAAAAATAGAATTACGTATTTCGAATGAAAGGACAGTGCTGAATGCTGAAAATATATCTGCATGCAGAAGGGAAAACCTTTTACTCCTTTCCCTTTTGTAAAAGAAACCAAGATTTTTTTGTGCCTAGGGGAAGGGGGAGGGTGTATAAGACAGAGTGGTCACTTCTGGGATGCTGTGTCAAAAACATTACTGCTGCTGAGGAAACAATTCCCTTTCCAATCTCATGCTGACCTCCCTATGCAGCTGGTGCCTGCCTTGGTTTTTAGCTGAATCCAGGATCTGTCATTTGCCAGCAAACACGAAGGAGCCATGTTCACTCTCTCGGTGCCACAGTGACAACAGGAACAATTCCCCTTCGCCCACTGCTGCAAATCCACTCTCTGGGGATCCTGGTAACAAGAGCAGGTTTATTTCTACACAGGGTTATTAGGAGATGGCACCAGCCAGGTAAAAAAAAAAACATATCGTGTCCATATAAAACCTAAATAAGCATCACAGAACTGACCNACAGGGTTATTAGGAGATGGCACCGGTGTTAGCCAGCCAGGTAAAAAAAAGCATATCGTGTCCATATAAAACCTAAATAAGCATCACAGAACTGACCCCCACCTGGTTGGATAGGTTGTGCAGAGAGGCACCAACTTACTTGAAACATCATTATTCAAGGAGGATCTAGTGTCAAGTCTTGTGTGTTCTGTAGTTCACAACAGACACCTTAAATTGTTTATGTTGGCAATAATATGGCAAATTTCTGATGCCTTGTCTGTGTAAGTATATGACAAACTCATTCAAAAGGGTAAGAAAATTTCCATAGTGACTATGGAATATTTTCAGGCATCTGTAATAAAACAATCAGTGTTTGGGAGAAATCAAATATGCGGTTAAAATGAAAAAATATTTGTTATGTTTTTGCTGTTTATGTATTTTGGTTTTATGAAGGATTGTCAGACTGCCAGTTACAGGAATAAACGCCTGCTCAGTTTCCAAATCCCCAGTACACCTATACTATTCTGTGAACAGCTCTGAAAATGTGAAAAGGGTTTCACAACAAAATGACAGTAAAACTAGCATTAGCAAGTAGTCAGCAAAGAGAATTTGGAAAGGCACATTTTAATTTTATATTTATAATCATAACCCCCCCTGTTTTTTAAAATAGGGCATGACTAAATGCCTTACATGATTAAATTTCTTCTGAAAGACCGAGTTGATTTGTCACCTTATTTTCTGGCTTTCCCTTTTTTGCTGCCCCTGTTCCATCTCCCCTTGCCTGTCAGAGGGCACTTACAGTCAGGTTCCCTGCATTTCCCAGGCACTTCTGTTCCTTTGAAAGTTCCTTGTTCTTTATCACTTGCCACAAAATCACTGCTCTGTTCTCACAAGAGTCATGCACAAAATATTAGCTGGCTTTCCAGTGACTTGAAATCTTTGGCCTCTCCATAGGTCTCCTCAGTGCCTTGTTTCCATGTGTAAGATGCACCTTAAGGTTCTCCCATAAAACTGCTCCAGCTCTGCTTGTGTTTTAAAGCTCTTCTCAAGATTTGACCTAAATGTGAAGCAGTTTCAGCAGCAATACCATGCAACTATTTTCAGGAGCTGATGCAAGCTTCTTTTTGCCTCGGGGAAATCTGTGAAGCTGAGAGGTGGAAAATTCTCTTTGTTCCCTGTGAGATGGGAGGGGAAAGATGGGAAGAAACAGCTTCTGTTCACTGGGCTGCTGTCAGGACCATCTTTTATGTCATCACTTCTTTTTCAAAAACCTGCCTGATTTTTCTGAAGTCTTGAAAAAAAAAGGCATCATAATTTTATGAGGAAGGCAGGATTTGTGCTGATAAAATCACCATAGCAATTATTTGAATCAAGGTGCTGGTGATTTTGAATCTCGGGCCCACTGTGGTATAAAATCCTTCTGCTCTTTCACCATTTAAAATATTCAGAAGCATTTTGGGGGCAGAGTGAGGAAGGATGAGCGTATTTATTATTTTGCACTGAGGATATTACTTCTTTTTGGGAATCCTTTCATTTTGTCATTTATGAAGTATTTGGGAACACAGGTGCCTGAAATTGTCCCGAAAGTTGTCCTTGTGCTGACCACCCCCATTCTCCGTGGGAAGGCTCTGAAGAAGGCGTCAGTGCTATCATTTGACACAGAAAAGTCCTCATTCTTAGCAGTGAGCAAACGCTGTGTTTTCCATAGCTGAACTCAGAAGTGAGTGGGCTTTTCAACTTTCTTGCTCAGCCTACACCTGCTTTTTGGTAGGTGGGATCACAGTTTGGGTCCTGCTGAGCAGCCGAGGAGAGCTGTGGCTCCCACGTGTCACAGAAAGTGTGTGAGGGAAGCTGGAGGCTGCATCACCACTCAGGGCTTGCCCTGGCTGAGGTGTGGACATGGGTACAAGCAGGAAGCCCAGTGATGAGTTTTGGCTGTGGCAGAACCAACTGAGTCCATGGAATTGACTTTTGTGTGCTTCAGGAGGCCATTACCAGTTTGTAGTCACAGGTTCACACTGTTCAGTGCTTTCTAACTGGAGTTTGTGGAGCTGCTTGGGTGGAGAGAAGGATCACAGACCTGGTTAATCAGAAAGGGAGACTGCAGAACACTTACATGCCATGGTTTTAAAATACTTGTAGTGACTGCTGGTGAGCCACTGGACATCTCAGTTCATATTGCATTTCCTAATGAAATCAAAACATATGTATACAAAATCAGATTATAACAAGGCCCGACTTCCTCTCTTTATCCCTCAAGGCACTTAAGTACAGTGTTAGAGCAGTGTACTTTGGCAGGATATGTCCCTATAAAATAGACACAACCCAGAAGTGAACTTAAGAGATGGCATTATAAGGGAAAAGAGAGTCAGGGATACAAAAGAAATACATTTAAAATCCAAAAGTTACACAGTGTGAAGACAATGTCAAGCAGTAATAAACTATTTTATTTTGAAGCACCAGCAAAGGTGTGACAATGCTGAAATGAGAGATCAGAGCCCTGAAAGGCAGATATGAGAGGGTGGAATGAGAGTCTTTAACAAGGCCAAGGTCTACATGCTAGCATAGATTAGCAACAGGGTCAATGTCAAAATTCAGGCTGCCCTGTAAAGGGAGACAGCAGGCTGGGCATGATCAGCATTGCTCAATCCAGTGGGTAAATATTGCTGCTTGTTGAGCAAGGTATGAGTCACAAGAGAGCCCTGTTGGTAGCAGTGCTAGGAGGATTTGTTGGGGTCTGACCCTTGTGGTTAGTTTTGTGTTAATGGCATCAAGCTAACAAGTAATTAACAGTTCTTTGAAAACTGAATTTGTTTCTTCATGTTTTCCTTTCTTTTCTACTCTTTGTACCTCAGTCCTGCCTGAAGGTAATTATCATAGGTGTGCTAGCACAGATCATTTTGATTTGGGGCAAAGCACAAGCATGTTTTGGGGGGTAAAATACAAAATTAAAATAGTTACTAGAAACCCAAAAACTTCTGTGAAATTGCCAAGCTTGCACCTTTCAAGGGATTACTTGTACAAATATCTTATACAAGATGTTACTTGGAAATATCTATTCTTTGGAACAGGATATTGATTAACCACCATGGATTTGTGCTCCCTGTTTTTCATTTTGCAGGTCTGAGTGGAAGGCAAAGTGTTTCAGCTCTTCAGAATAGGGATAAGGAGAAGAGGTTAAGGTTCAAAATCACTGCATTTAAGGCTCCCTGATTACACCTTTTCCCTCTCCCTGTTCTTGATGTCATACTGACATTCCCACTAAAAATGGGCAGGATAAGTGCCCTTTGCAGGGCATGCTCCCATGTGGAACTCCATTCATCCAGGGCCAGCTGCTCCATTCCAAGGTGGACCTCTCCAACCCTCATCCAAGCATCCTGGAAGGCAGCAGAAAAGCTCCCACCCATTTCAGTGTATTTTTGGATCCACGGACACCATCTGCCAACCTGCTGGAAGCAGCAGAGAGAGGGATTTCCTCCTCCCTGCAGCCCTTACTCGGGCAGAGGTGCTGCTGGTGGTGAGCAGAGCCTTGTGAGGAGGAGTCCTGGGGGAGTGAAGCCCACAGGGGCAGGGACACGTGCTCAGCATGGCTGGGGACTGCCTGACTGCCTGCAACCAGTGACTCAGTGCACTATTTTTGATTCAGCAAGGGGAGAAAGATACGTGATACAAACCTCCACACCCCACTAAGGAGAACTATTAAAAGAGCAGAAGACATTCTTGAGAGGCTGCAGCTACTGCTCTGTCCTGCTCTGAGCACTGCAGGGTGCCTGCAGAACATGCTGCATGTTCTTCTGGCTTACACTCCTGTTTTAATTTACAGCGTGACTTTAATGAGTTACCACAGGGCAATGACTCAGTTTAAACAGAATTTTCAAAAATCAGAACCTGTAGCCCCTCTCTGCCACTTGACCCTGTCGACTTTTGTGCCTGCCTTACTTAAATGCAGATGACACCATCCCGTGAGGTTTCCTAATCAGCCTCCTCACTGCAGAGCTGAGCAGCATTAAATGGCAATCCCATCATAACTGCAGGGGGCCTAGGGGTACCTGGTGACAGTGGCCCCACAGAGAAACTTGTCCCCTCTTCTCTTCCCTCACTGGGAGTAGGGCTGCCACCCTTTTCCTCCTCTGGCTGTTCCTTATTCATTCACTGTTTCAAGGGGCCAATACTTGCTTATGAGTTTTGCTTTGCTCTCTGCCCAAGAGAGGGGAAGTACAGGATATAAATACCATTATTGTTGTTATATTCACAACAATATTATCCCTGAGTGGAGTTGAAGTACTAAAATTGACTGTGAGCATCAGTGCCAGCAACAAAAACCCTTAACTTCAATGAACTTCAACTCCAGCTCCCATTTTAAATCCTGGGCCTTCAAATCCAAGCAAGATTGCCAGGGAGTTCATTAGCACTGGGATTTCCCTCTTAGAGTTGGGCACTATTAGGTTAATGGGGTGGGCAGCTGACTCAAATAGCCTCTGATGGCACCCTTGCTGTAGTGGTGATGTTGTTTCCCAGCTTCAGCATCTCCTGGGAACTTGTTCCTCTGCCTTGTGAGTAAAAATCTTGTTTTATTTCCTTTTCTCAAGCTTGAGGTAATTTGACCCTTGTGCATATTGTATAATCCTTTTTGCCAAGGCATTTGACTTTGTTGAGTGTTCACGTCATGTCTTGCCATGTGCATGAAAGGTGGTTGTAGTGAGATGAGTGTTGGTCTTTGTCCCAAGTAGCAAGGGACAGGACAAGAGCAGATGGGCTCAAGTTATGCCAGTTTATGTTGGATATTAGGGGAAATTTCTTCACTGAAAGGGTGCTCAGGCATTTGAACAGGCTGCCCAGAGGAGTATTTAAAAGCTGTGTGGATATGTTGCTGACTGACCTGGTTTAGTGTTGGAGTTGGCAGTGCTGGGCTAACAGCTGGACTTGCTGACCTTGAGGTTCTTTTCCAGCCTTTTCTTTGATCATAAGTTCTCACTGCCTCCTGGTGAGTGTATGGTTATAGTAATGGGGACAATAAAGTTGTTAGTTCTACTTTAGCTTTACAACTTAGGAATAAAAATTAACAAGGTGATGTTTCTTTCATGGGATAGGTGGAGAAAAGAAGCAGTGAGATCAGCAGGAAGAGCAGAGGGATGTTTTTACAAATTGTATGGATTTTGGTGGAGCAGTGCCCAGGGAGCACCTTCTTTGTGTAAAATGATGGCAAATTCTTATCTAAAGTATAAGCAGCAAACAAATATTTTTCCAAAGTCAGTATCTGTCTTTAGAAGTGACTTTGTAGGAAGTAGCTGTTACTTTCTCACAGATTTTCTTCTATCAAGTGTTGCCTGGATATTCTACATTTAGAAGCCACCTGCTTTACTAAATGGATGCTTTTGACAGTGAAATTCAATTATTTGGTTTGCAAGGTTGTTCTTTCATGTTTCCTTTTTTGTATTACACCAGAATTGTTATTAATTTAATTGACTCTTTTTCCTGCTTTCTTTGCTCATTATTGTATGTAGCCTGAAAAGCGTGTCACTTTTGTTGTGTTCTTATGGAGAAAAATAGAAATTAAATAGAAAAATAGAAATTAATTTTAAAAAATTAGAAAATAAATAAACAGAAAAATAGAAATAAAAGTTTCCCAGCATGCCACAGCCCTGTGGCCCATGGTCAGAACTCTTGAATTACAATACTACCACTCAAGGCATTTCAATGGTGTCTGAAGTGTTTCTACCCTTGTGAATAGCTCTGTGTTCACTGAAGCATCCATTTTCTTTTGTAAGTGGAGCTAAGTCAAACTTTTAAAATTTGTTTCCTCAAAAGTCTCATCTTCAGTAGAAACTCACATCTGAACCTACATTTTTCACTCTATTTTCTTTTTTGCAAGTTATATAGGAGATTAAACCAGGCCTATCCTCATCCAGTCCTTATTTTCTACTTTTTTTCCTCAAATGGGATTAGTCCCTTAAACCAGATAACTCAACTCACCCATTTTCTATTCC
The DNA here is from genome assembly GCA_013399915.1 of Illadopsis cleaveri. Lineage (NCBI taxonomy): Eukaryota > Metazoa > Chordata > Aves > Passeriformes > Timaliidae > Illadopsis > Illadopsis cleaveri. Next base: position 815,905 of record VXBB01013657.1, on the reverse strand, counting down.
TTCCACACTCCCAGAACTGAAATGTCACATGACAGTAGCCTTTGGATGTGCAGCAATGCACTTTTATCTCCAAAGAGGGAATTGCTTCTTGGCTGGATGGACTAGGATTGTTTATTTTCTTTTATCAGAGGGAAGCGAATAAATGTTTTGGCAGCAAAGCCATTCCATAAATGTGTCACGTTATGGCTGAGTAGTTTGTGTTTTACTATTAAAGCTGTAATTTCTACATTTCACTGATGTTCTGTAATGTAAATAATTACCTGAAGAGACAGCTATAAATGTAAGACTCTCTGCTACCTCATTCCCATTGTTTGGACTTGGCCTTGAGCAGGCCCAGTGTGAAACCTGTGTGTTCAAAACCCTTCTCTTCATCTCTGGACTTCCAGAGATCTCTTACCTTCAGCTGACTTACATATGAAAAAAAAACCACCAATTTTGTTTAAAAACTATTAATATTAACCTGGAGACAACTTGTGGTGGTGATGGATAATACAGATTCTGCCTCTTTCTTCCCCTTTCCACATGCATGTTGCCGATCCCAAACCTGGAGTTTTGTAGCCAATATAGGGTAAAGTAGCTGCTGAATTCTCTCACTTTTTGTATGTTCCAGTGATGTTTGTCTGTTCATGGGTGATATTATCAGAATGGCCTTCAGAGTTCTGTTCTCTTCTAAAACTCTAAAGATTTATGTGACTTTGATTTGCTGTTTAGTAGATGCAGTTTGTTAGCAGCTCTGTTGGCTTCGTCTACAAAGCAGGCAGGAATTAAGTTAATTGCAATAGTAATGTTCTTATACTGACCTGTTGTAAAGGGAGTTAGTATATCCATAGAAAAATCCACAATCTCACATTTCAAAGTATTTCCCAATTTACACCAGTCCACAAACACTTTCAGTTATATTGTTCTCATTGCTCAGTCTCCAGTGATCACTGCTTTTCACATTGACTCTCAGGGAAACTGCTCCAAAGTGTGCTAAATTCAACAGATGTCATCTTACTGGCTTCAAAAAGTCTGGATGCAGTTCAGAGAATGCCTGGCTGAAATGGTGTGCTGGCACTCACATTTTATTCATTTTCCTGAAACGGTTTAAATAAATGAAAAAATACTGAGCAGCAATTGAGAGGTTTCCCTTGATCCTTAGTGAGTTAGAGGTGGAAAGTTTTGTTAGTTTGTTTTTGAAGTTTACTTTGTAGCTGCAGCTCATTCATTGCCACAGTGGAGTGGAAAATTTTGAAAATGTCCACAATTTTCTGACATACATAAATACTTGTTTAAAGACATGATCTCCCTTAGGTGAGACTCCAGTACTTTTAATAACTTTGTGGGGTCTCTTATTCCTTTATCCAGCCACACTAAAAGACGCTTGAGCGTTTGCAAAACTGTACCCAAATTTAAACTAACTTCTAGGAGGCAACAAATAATTATAAAGTAATACAGTTTACCTACAAGAGTGAGTTGATAGGCTTGTCCTAAACATGTTTGATGTTATCAAGTACAAAATTTGATATGGAAAGTCCAAGACACACAGTCCTGTTGACTGTGGTTTGTATAGAAATTTCTCATCTCACGGAGACAACAGAAGGCTTTGCAAAAGCAAGAGAAAGTCTTTAAAAAGCTGCTGTAGTAAAATACTCCTGGGACACTGAGCCAAGAGTGATTTATTGCAGAGGAAGGAGAGCAAAAGAATGTGTGTGTTGGGGTTTGGGTGCTCTGCACCTGGGCTCAGTGAGACACTGCACTTCCATATGTACATACAAAGTGTGTCACACTGATTTATAAAAGGGGAAAATGTTGCTCCTTCTTAAAAGGGCTTTTTTAAAAGTTTTTTTCCTGGCAGCAGGAATAAGAATGAAGTATGACTCCTATCAACATAATAGCAATTAAGCACTTGACTCAAGCAGGCTGTTTTCAGCCCAGTCACCATCATCCACCAGCTAAAACTTTGTCAGTTTGCTACAGAAAAAGGAGAAGATTTATAGTTTGAGGACAAACTAGTTAGAGAAGTCAACCCCAGGCAAAGGTTTGATGGTAATGGTCCTCAAGTATGAAATGCAAAATCTATACTGTTTTCTAGCCTCTAGGATTTTACAGCAGGGCAAATATGAAATTACATCTTGTGGTTTGAGAGGGGAGAAGGGAAGAGAAATTGTTCCTGTCAGATGTGATCTCATGGAAAGCAAATTGGTGATGGAATGGCTGGATTAAAGATAACAGAACCTCAATTTGTGGCTTTTATTTTTTTTCCCTAACCACTTTACTTTCAGCATTTCATAGTGGGTAATATAAAATTCTTCACTCACTAGAAATAAAACAATCCAAGCAAAGAAAAAAAACAAGTAAAACTCTGGCCTTTGTTTATACCAGTTTGTTGGGGCTTTTGTAGAGACTCTCAATAGCAAAAATAACATGGCAAGTGAATACATCTTGTGGAGCACTGCCTGGATTAATTTGATAGAAAGCTGCAGCCAGGGTCTCCTGGGCTGAACTGTGCTTGCACAGTGACTCATGAGTTACACCTTCCTGGCCCAAATGACTCTGTACAACTGAAATGAAATTATTGTCCCCTACAAATTGCATCAAACAGTGCTCTGTGCTGCCCTTCCAGTGGGAGCACAATAGATTTATTTTACATGTCTGAGAACCTTAGAAATGGCTCTCTTTTTTAAAAATAGGTTTCTCCAGGCTTTGCATATTTCTTTGAAAACAACTTTATTTTTTTGGCAAATGTGAAAGCTGTAGTGTCAGTCTGAGGCACAGGATAAAGGTAGAAGCAGCTTGCCTGAGTGGCCCAGTAGCTCTTGTCTGATGTTGATTATGTCCTCCTCCAATAACCACTGAATTTTAATCTATTTAGGTCAGAAACCACTTACTCTCTGCACACAGAGAAACTATAGAGTATTTCCTACTGCTAGATAAGCAGATAAAGATGTGAAAAGGAAGTCAAAGAAACGTAATTATTTATCTCTTGGTATTTATATATTTGGTTATTTATAAAGGAAGCAAGAGGAGTTCAGTCTCAGTTAGAAATATGAAAAATAATGTTCTTTTGACAGCTTAAACACAACTGACCTGTAGTCCTCTGGCTGTGAAAATGCATTTATTTATATTAATTTAATACTCCTCCAACTACAAGGCTTCTGTAACAAATGTGCCATGTAATTACATATTTTATTTTCCCCAGCTTATGAAGTTCCCAGCTTCTCCTTGCTAGTCCTTCTCATGTCCCTGAAACAGCCATGCCAGCACAATTTAAAAACTTAGGGACTACAAAGTACAAGTGGCTTCCCTGCTGCAGGAGAAATAATCTATTTATTTTCCATTAAAGGGTCAGTGTCATCCTATTAAAATATGCTTCCAAAGGAAAACACTTCACAAACTCCAAGAGCTATTCTTTCTTCTTCTTTTTTTTTTTTTTTCCTTGTAAGAGTTTCTTAAAACCTTCAAATATAAGTAGACCATCGCTCAGTGGATAAGGCTCTCTGATTTTCAGTAGGGTAGACAGAATACAGATGCCATGGACGCTTTGAAATTCTCAGGTTAGCTCTGTTTTTTAAGCTTAATCAAATCCTCAGACTAGGTTTACATCTACGTTTTTCTTCTGTTTTTATGCTTTGGTTTCCGAGTGCAGAGCTCTGTAGATGTCTCATAGTGGGACAATCAGGTCTGTGTGGGATTCCATTTGTTTTTTTCCTAAATACTTTAGAAATAGTTTAGTCTTTAGAAAAGATAGTTTGTGACAAATCCTGCGAAATATAATCAGGAGCAGTAGTTGTGTTGCTCCTTAGGTCCAGCCCTCTCAAAACTCTCTGTTTCTGGCCTGTCAGTGCTTATGAAGCTGGACATGAGGACACAGCTGCACTGACCTCCCTCCAGGGCAGACCTGGAGACAATTTGACTCATGGCAGAGCTAGCATGGGTTTAAAGGCAGTGTGTCCTCTCCAGATGTTTTCAAGTGGACCAAAGAGAAAAGCATAAACACACTGCCCAAAGGACACAGGGTAAGAGAATCACCCTGCAAACTGAGAGGATTTCCTTGCAGTACCCTTTGAATGTGCAGCATCAGCAGTGAGCTGTCTGTGGGGGTGTGAAAATGGAATTAGATTGTCTTGGCAATGCAGTTTTGTCTCCAGCAGCAAGTAAAAGTCTTTAACTTCAGGATCTGCAGAGCATCCTTCTGAGAGCTACTCATCTTTTTGCCTAAAGAGCAAATTCAATTCCTTCAGGAAAGAAGGAATGGGCTGTGCATGTTGAAGAGCCTTCACAGCAGCTGGCGTGTCCATTAAACATTGCACTGCATCCAGCTCTGGTGGGGTTAAAAAGGCAAATCACCAGATGTATAGAAAGCTGTATCAAGAGAAGAGAGCACAGCAAGGTGCTGATTGACGGTGTCCCCCTCTCCCAGACACTGAGCACCATGACCCCCAGAGGAACTCATGCTGGAAAGCCCAGAGCACAGGCAAAAAGAACAGGGTTGGGGAAGGATGGGCTTCATCATTGCACCCAGTGCAGATGTTAAATTCCTCTGGAGAAATTCCCAAGATGTGTTTGCTTTTCCTGGTTAGGGAGATCCAGTGGCTGTGACCAACAGTGCACAAAAGTCATGCTGTCCTCTATGTGTGCCTGAAGCTGAAAAGCTTTCAGATCCCCCTGGTTCTTTAGCAGAATTGCTTTGTCTTCTCCCACAACACTGCTTTGTGTGTCAGAGGAAAATGTGTACCTTCCCCTCTCATGGATACTTCAGATAAAAAGTTGTAGTAGTAATGGTTTGGGATGAAAGCCCACAAGCTTGTGATTCAGAACAGCTCCTTCCAAATGCTTCTCTTCTGTGCTTCCTTTGAACAATGCTACTTTCTGAGGAGCTGTGAGGGAAAAAGGATACCCTTGTGTGTGGATGCACACTTACCCCAAGGATGGAACAGCCTGCTCAGCTTCTGGGCAGCCTTGAGGAGCTATGTGGGAAGTGAGCTGCAGTTACACAGTGCAAGTGCCCGCCTAAAATAAGCTGGAGTTTGCTTTTTTTTTTTTCCCCCCCTTAAATGTGAGTCGGTTCTTCACTTTACAAAGGTTTAGATACGGGACTGTGATAGTACATTAAAGTGTTTTATTGCCTTATTGCTTTGAAACGTGCAATTACAATCTCTTAATTGAAAAGCTGCTATTATTTAAATAGCCTTTAGTCCAGCAGTATTGCCAGATATGTGACTGAGAGTCAGCTACAGCCAGGCAGCCTCCAAAGTTTGTTCTCTGTGAATTGGTTTGTGAAAGGGTTATTCAGATGCATAAGTTTGTCACAGTTTAATAATAAACCATGTCATCAAGCAGTTGGGAGTTATCACTTTGAAGTTCTACTGATGACACCTGTGCATCAGGCATGAGCAGGAGGATGCACATTAGCTGTTTTTTGGGTCAAACTGCATCTATTCAGCCAGTCATGGATGGCAGGATGTGGATGCACTGCCTCAAGTCCCTGCTCTATTTTCTCCATATTTCACAACTACTATGTTGCAATATGTTTTTGAGGGGCTTTTATTTGTTTGGGGGTTTGTTTTTAAATTTTAAAAAATGCTCTGTGCACACTTGGTGCCACCGTGTCTTTGTCCCGAGGAGCCCAAGAGACATCTGAAACATTTAGGACACGTCTAGACTGAAAGCTGAGCCGTGATGAAACATGCATGAGCTGGCAGGGCCCGGGTCTGCAGTGCCACGTCAGGCACAGATGGCTTAGCAATCTCCAGCCCAACTGCAGCTGCCAGGGAACCAAAGGAAAACTTTTTGCTTTTAAGCAAACGGGAGCAAAGGCGTGCGAGTGTTGCTTTTGGGAGCTGGGATAAAATCACAGTAATGGAAAGGAGTATTCCAGGGCTGGCTGCAGTTGTGCATCCTTCCTGTTAGCCTCAGAATAAAATCCTCTGCAGGAACAGTTTTCAGTGTAGAAATTGTAATGCAGTCAGAACAGAAATTTAGACACTGGAAGCCACTGGTGTGGTTAATAGTGCTTAATGTGCAGGAAAGCTCAGCCCAAGAGGAAGACAAGCAGCTGTTAATCCAAAGACTGAGCCAACTGAAGTGCTGCTTGGGACCTGTAAATAATCAATAGGTAAATGAAAAAAAACTATTATGGTGATACTGTCATTACCTGTAGACTGAACTAAACCTACTCATCGGGATGGATAACTGGCTGGTTATTTTTTCTCATCTGAAAACAAAGTAGAAAGTTAAAATACAGATAGTTAGATTATGAATAGCATATGTGATTTCTTAAGTTACTTCATATTTTATAATACTCAGTGAACACAAATAAATGAATATTTACAGCACTTTCCTCTGGTTAAAAAGCAAAATGTATAGAAAGAGGGTTTTTAGGCTAAGAATTTTAGGCTAAGAATTTTAGTTGAAATTTAGTCATGGCTTTATATGCAGTGAGCAACATGACACTGAACACAGACAATTAAACTAGGGATAAAGGGAAACTGCTCATAAATTTAAGGTGTACCTGGATGGCAATTCCTTATTTTTTGATCTGAGTTCAAATATTTAACAGGATTATTTTTATGAGCTTTCATGGCTGTTCCTTGGTGATCATGCTTCCCTGGGAGCTTCAGAGACCAAGTGAAGCAGCATCCCTAAGCTGGCTTTAATATATGCAGTATGCAATTTTTGCCTTTAGAACTCCTGAGGGAAAAAACAATTTGCATCTGCCTCCAAAGAAGCTGTTTCTCGAGCAGCCTCAGGAGTGACCATGAGTTGATGCCTGTATAATCTTGTTTCCTCCAGAAAAAGTACAGGTGTTGCCTTTTGTGTTTCACTAATATGTAGGATCCCAGTCTAGGACTGTGGTTTCAAGCTGTAAATGTAAACAGTAGCTTTTCACGGTCAGTATCTTGGGATTTTAAATACCAGCTAATCCTCAGTTGTGGTGTACTGTACTTGGAGATGAAGCCTGGTACAGAGGTGTCTACTCAGGAAGAACATCATTATCTCAGTGCTCATTTGCACTTTCAGGGTCTCTTTCAAAAGCAAACAGCATAATGTAAGAAATGCGTTCTGTAGAAGAAAGAAACAAAAGCCCTTTTGGAACATGGCAGCTGCTGTTGTTTGGCTTTTGAGGGATCATTCCCTTTTCAACATCCTATTTTATTACGCCACCGCTCTGCTGCTTAATTAGCTCCGGAGAGGGCTCAGTAATCCTTGTCTTGAGACTCCCTCTAGTGAGGAAATGGGGCAGCTCTGTTCGCTCGTCAGGTGAGAAATCCCGGTGTGCTGTAGCAGAGGTGGGATCGCTTTTCGCGGTCCTGAAAGCCCTGGCAAGGTCAGCACAGCCTGTGGGACTGGCGTGGGCACAGGAACTCAGGGCTGCTGCAGGGTGCTGTGCCCTCCTGTCCATGGAAATACCGTGCACAGGACTTGGCTGAGGGCTCCCCTCCGTGGCTGAGCAACTCATCCGCTCCTCCTAGATAGGACCCTGCATTTATTTGTGAATTGGGATAGCCTGGAATGAGCAGGGTGGAGTTTGGGGAGGGCTGCCTGTGCCTCCATCCCACTTTCTGCCATGTCCCTGGTGACAGGGAGCACAAAAATGGAAGCCCTCTTCTCAGTGTATTATTAACAGCAATGATAAGATAGAGAGTGTGTGAAATGAGAGATGTTGGAGGGGAAACTGTGCACTGTATAACCTTCTTCAACACAGAAATGGCTCTGTGGGCAGTTTCTCAGGAGATACCAGCTGTGAACTATTATGTGTTTAAGGAAATACATGTTTGAGTAAATACAAATTGTTTGCACGGGGACTGAGCAGCAACTGCTGTGCAGTCACTCAGGCTAACAGCTGCTTGAATTGATGGAATAAAGGGGCAAAGAATGGAGAGGTCAGTTCCGGTGTGCTGCTCTATCCCTGCCTTTGTCACTGAAAAATACACCAGGTCTAGAAACCAAGTGATCTCTGAGAAATTATTTTCCCTCACTGATATAGTACTTTACGACACAAGCAAGTAGGCAGGGTGCTATTTAGCACAGTTTTTTGATAGCATAATTATAAAAACTGTTACTATTGGATATAACCTGATTCTGGCAAGTGTAGCTTTTAAGGCATTAGGTAACATTAGGGTAACTGTAGATGGTTTTGATATTTGCTGTCTGTAGATGCATAAATAATAGGACTCAAACTCATTCCTCCTTTCTTATTATGTAAAAATAATTCATTTTTAGAAATGTAACTAAACTATAGTCAATGCTGTTGTTTCCAGATGGAACTCTCATTTCACAGCCTTGGTACAACTGGGACCAACCTCAGGAACAGCTCTTGGCATCTGTCACCTACTTTTGCATAAATCACCAAAGGACAAGCCCTAGTTCAAAGCTTCATTTCTTTACAAAACCCTACCATACATCGTATTTTTCCTAATCCAGATAAATTCATGAGATGGAAAACTCTAATGTAGCTGGACATGGTACCACATCCTGTGGATGTCAAGAGACACCTTTCTCTAGCCATTCTCACATCCTAAGGTGGTGAACACCTGACTACAAATGCAAAATCTAGGCACAGAATGCAGCCTATATAAAAAAAAGATTTACTAAGCCCATACATGCTTCACCTTCCTTGGGATTTCTGTTCTGAATGTAAACAAGTCAGGGAAGTGTGGGGTGCTGGTATGAGTTTGTAATGCTGTGGCACAGTAGGATTTTAATTAGTTTAGTTTGTATTTTTATGAATATAGAAAATTGAGCATTTGAGTAGCTAATTAGTGAACAGCTACTGCAGGGAGGCAGCTGGTGCCAAGAAAGAACACAAGATCTCTTACATCTTATTTTAAATTCACATCTTTCAGAAAGCAAGCAGTGGAGGGCAAACAAGGACTCAGCTGCAGGCTGACCTAACTGGGCTGTCACTACCTGAAGGGAGCCTATGAGAAAGATGGAGAGAGACTTTTGCAAGGACATGTAGTGACAGGACAAGGGGGAATGACTTTAAACTAAAGAGGGCAGGATTAAGTTAGATATTGGGTTAGACATTAAATATTAGAAGAAATGATTTACTGTGAGGGTGGTGAGGCTCTGGCACAGGTTGCCCAGAGAAGCTGTGGATGTCCCATCCCTGGCAGTGCTCAAGGCCAGGCTGGTTGGGGCTCTGAGCAGCCTGGGATAGTGAAAGGTGTCCCTGTCCACAGCAGGGGGCTTGGAACGAGGTGATCTCTAAGGTCCTTTCCAACCCAGGCCACTCTGTGATTCTATGAGTACAAACCCACTTCCTGCCCACCCACTAAAAACAGAACACTAAACCTCTGTCACTGTGCTGAGTTTCAGTTTAATCCAGTTAAAAACTAATCTATACAAAGTACAGAGCGGGGCTTTTTTTTTTTTTACATATATTGCACCAGAGATATGAATTTGTACAACATTAACCAAATTTTACCCCTTCATCCTCCTAACGAAATCCCAGCCAAGTACAAAACCGAATCTCTGCATCTTTGTGGTAGAACTGGTGTCTGTAGAAAGTGAGACACATTTTTGTTGTAATAACCTCCTAAATGAAAAGCAGAATACAGGCATAAGCACTTGTGCCCATGATATTCCAGTCCCTTATTTCCTGTGGTTTACAGCTTTCTACTTCCCAAGTTACAGCAATTCTTTACAAAACTCTGGGTGTTTCCAAGTAAATGGGATAAGGGAGACAATTGCCAACAGCAGAGTCAGGACCTTACAATCAAATGTGAGAGGTTGCACTGAAACTGAAGCTTGAACTTTACATTACAAAGTCATCATGACATTTAATGGCATTTGTCAGGAGGCAGAAGTAGCCTGAAGGAATGATTTGTATGGTAGAAATGCCTTCACACCCAGAGGTTTCAGTCCTTGAATCTCTACAAACATCTGTGGCTGTATCACTTGTCCTCTGTAAACTTTCATGTGGGATGGGGAAACACACTGAGATTTCCCCTCACCTTTACCATGACATTTGAATTAATTCCCTCTTTGTTTCCCTCCTCACCCTGTCACCCATTATCAGGCTGCAAACCCAAGAGCGGGGCTGTGCCCCAAAGCCAGGGCTGTGCCCAGAGAAAGTTCATGTAGCTCTAAGTATGTCTGGGCCTCTTTGCAAACAGATGAGGCTGTTGAAAGATATTTTAGTCTCCAGACAAAGACAAAATCAAACTGTTGTTAGGCTTGCATAGAAATGACAAACAGTGGAGACATCGGTTTTGCAAACTAAAAATGTCATCTACTTGCATAAAGAACAAAAAGAATAGTCAAATTGAGTGGTATAAATGAAGGAAATGCAACATGACAACTAATGGGACAAAACAGATAAGGAAACCTAATCTGTTCTGGCACTGAGTTCTGCTGCATTTTGTGAAGAACATGAATATGCCCAGGTCTGATGAAAGAAGCCTTGAGCATGGAAGGAATGTGCCTGGCTTCCACCAATCAAAGTTCTTCAGAGTGAGAAATTTCCCAAATGTCAATACAAAATGTTAGCAATTGCCTTCTGGTTTTGTTTTTTTTTTTGAGTTTACCTAAAATATTCAAGTTTTATTCTGAAAGGAACATCTTCCTCTAACACAGGCGCACTTCTTTTCTTTGCTCGAGCCCCAAAATATCTCTTTTAATGCCACCATCAGCAGTTAGCCACAAAACAGGAAGGAAATGGAAAGGATGCTAGCAGAGGTGTGTGTATCCCTTCAAAGCCAGCATTATACAATCAGAACAATCCCTGTTTAAAAACCAAAACAAACAAAAAACAACCACAAAAACCCAAGCAAACAAGGGAATCCACACAGGGTTTACACTTCAGGGTAGTTTCAGTTTGAAATGAATGAGAAGCAGGGGCACTGGCACAACTTTTCAGCATGAAAATCAACTTCCTCTTGTAAAATCTTGGCTTGCAATAGTAGGGACCTATCGTGGTTCAATTCCAAAATAATACAATCAAGTAGCACCCCTGGCTTAGGACACTTCATAACCTTAGTCCAACTGCTGAAAGACTCACAAGAGTCAAAGTGAGACCCTTAAGAGATCCCAGATTCACGTCTGAGAAGAGCTCTCTGAAGCACATGGTGCACTTTCAAAAATCTGGTTTTATTGTAGGAGGTAGGATAATCTGCACAGAAAAAGACAGTGAGTCTTGTTCTGTTTTGCACATTATTTCCATCAACATAAAAAGCTTACTTAATAACATGCAAAATTTTGAGATCAGCTGGCATGTGATGAAAGAAATGGGGACAAAAGTAATGTCCCAAGGGCCAGTTGAGCTTTCAACTGCTACACAGAATTAATCTCAACAAGGAGGACGGTTCAGATCAATACACAACAAGTACAGTATTCCTTCTGAAGGCTTTCAGTGAAATTCTTAGGTTTCTGTAAACATGAAAAATATTCACTGTTCCACATAGTTCTTTGCTGTGTTTAAATTTTAGAAAGTGCAAATTTTCTGTGATTAAGAAGTTTCATTTTTATTTGGTCTCAAAGAAGAAAGGATTTGGTAGTACTGGAAATAGGCCTGTATCTATGGTCTTTCTTTCCCCATCCTTTACTTTTCAGCATTTCTGGAAAGAGTTTCTACATCAAACTAGACCTAACTTAACATCCAGGCCTGTTCCCTGTTTCCTCTCTGAGAAGATCCTGATTCACGCCTAAACATAGAATGGCAGATATCTCTTCCCTCTTTGTCAGAGGAGAGTTCAACAGCTCAGTCCCCTGGCCATAAAAACTTTTACTATTAATGGTTTCTTTAATTTCTTCCTCTTTTATAGCCTCTTCATAATCCCCTTGTGCTCCTCACTGATGCACTGGAGAGAAAATTAATTTAACTTACAAATCCGATCTGACCAATATTTCATCTTTAACATTCCCGATGATTTTACAGTCTGAGGGAGAAAGTTCATGTTTCACTCTGATTTCCTGTGTCCCCCCCCACCCCTTCCCCACCCCAAATAATAAAGATGCTATAAAGTTGAGGCACAAGTGGTTAAGGGTGAACTTGATCAGTTCTGACAGCTGGTTCTTGGACATGTCCTGGTGGTAAAGGCTGATCACCTCCCGCTGGGTGTTGTGGCGCATCTCCGGCTTTGTGCTCACCAGCTGTAAAACAACAACAGAACCATTGGAAACTTCTCAGTAAACTGGCCCCAAAGGTGAAAACTCTCTAAATGAAAGTTTCTAGCATAGGGACACTCAAACAAACCCTTCTATATTCTGGTTTATAAGTGGAATCAAGAGTTTTCTGTGTGCCTAACAACGAAATTGGATTGACACCCAACAGACAGCAGTATTAGTCATTGGTACCTCTTAGATTACAAGTTGTTTCTGCGTTCTGTGAAATATTCTCACATAACACACTGTTCTTTCTGAAATAAATCATGTTTTTATGAGACCTTTAATCCCAATATGGGAAGCTTGAAAAAGAAATAATTAACAACTTGCTCCTGTATGTTACTCCTCACTGCATCAGTACTTACAATGTTCTCCCTTTGCCTATGTATGAGTAATACTAATTTTCACAGTTTGATGAAGATTTCAGAACATGCAGCTCCATTTCTGGATTTTTTTTTCCCTTAAATTACTCTTAGTAGCTCCAGTGGCCTACAGATTTAAAGTAGTGTCTACTTGGACATCCTTGGCTCAGTGAATGAGTAGTGACCAGTTCTGGCTAATATAATGAATTCTCATGATACCTAATTAAATGACTTTACAGAATGATTTTACATAAAATAATACATGTGTTAAGAACAGTATCTGCTACAGTATTGCCAGTATCAAAAGATGTATCATCTACAACTGCACACAATGGTTTTACTGAAGGTGAGGGGAATTTAGGCTCTTGGAATGAAGGGTCATAAAATGAAGTTACCCACAGGCAGTTTCAAAGCAAATAAAAGGCAGAATTAAGTTGGTTCTGAAATCCCATAATTTCTCTTCACAGAAGTGAGTAGGCAGAATTTCAGACACCCAACAAGGTAAGCTGTAATCACTGAACACAGCTTCTGAGGTTTGAAATCCCACTGTTGGCCCTGCAGGAGCTCCTAGTACTGAAAAGGCTGCCTGGATAGATCTGAAGCTTATATTTGAGATCAATGTCAAGAAGTTCTTGAGCTTCACTGATCATGTCAGCACATGAACATGGAAGCCAGTAAAGCCAGCAATTTCAACCTTTCTAGAGAGCAAGAAAAGGCTAATTTAAAATGGATGGGGCAGCAGAGCCCCTTTAAAGCACAAAGAAAACATGGGCAACCTGCTCTGGATAAGAACTACTAATATATACCTGACTATTTTGCTGCAGTGATGAAATGCAGTGATTTATTATGCCACTGCCTTCTCCTGAGGGTGTTGAAGCAATTGGTCACTCATACTGCCCAAGGCTAACTTCTTGTGTCATGCTGCATCCAGCTGCTGGTAAATTGGCCACTGAGGATTTTAAAGGCTTTGATTTGTTCTGCAGCCTGAGACTGCAGTGCAGCCACAGATCATGGGACCTTCTCTTTTTTATGTCCCTGCTCTTCCCTGGATGCTCTAGCACTCAGTATTTTAGACTAATACAACACAATCCTCCTTCTCTGCCCTTTGGAAGCCTTGTGTGAGGACTCTGATTTCTTACTATGGACTTAAAAGCAGTGAGATTTCAGGAGTACTTAGAAATATTTCTCTCTAAAAGACAGCTTAGTGAACCTCTCTCCAGAGGTTATTAAAGCTGCATTAAGTTAATAGTTTTACCAGAAAATGTGGAGGTAATGACTTTTACACTGCAGATCTTATTTTAAAGTTTGTGTATCTACACAGAAAGACACCTACGGGGTTGGATTTTCAGTTCTCCACCTGGTCCTGCAGGAGGATTTCCTTGCTGTAGTTTCTTTTGTTCCATCTGTTTTACAACCTGGTGAAAAATAAAATTCAACAGTTGAAAAACTTGAAACAGCTGAATTTGTCAGCTTTCTCTGATGTGACATAAATGAATAGACCCAAACCAAATTTTGCAGTTATGTAAGGTCTTTCTTAGTGGGTATAGTGCTGAGTTGCTTTAATTCAGAACACCAGATTATGTTTTGCTGTGGTAGCATTAGTTTAGAATTCAGCTGGGACTCATGTGAGAAATAGAAGTAAATCTCCAGAGCTGGGAATTGTGAAGAGCCATTACACATGTAAGGACAGAGAAAAGATTACAACAAATACATGCTGTCCTCACATGTACCTGTTGAAGCTCTTGTTTCTGAGCCTGAAGCTGATCGTGCTGCCTCTGTAGCTCTTCCTTCTGTTTCTGAAGTTCTTCTGCCTTCTTTCTAAGTTCATCTTCCTGCTGGGAAATGTGATTTTCAAATTCCTTCAGCTCGTCCTCAGTGAAGAGCTGCTGTTGATCTAGTGTCTAAAAGAAAATACATACAAGTATGAATGTTAGCCAGGGAAGCATGGGTATTTTTTATTACTTTCTTACTGAAATTCTTGCACAGATCACTAAAAAACCCTCAGAACAAAAAAGAGAGACATGACACTGTGCACACTCAATGAAAACAGCAAAATAGTAATTTCTCAGCTATTTTCTCAACAAAGCTCTACTACGGATTTAGATGTAGGATGAAAATATCTTCTTTCTTCCAGCTAAGCTCTTATCTTCCCTTTGAAGTGATTCATAAACAAAAACGTGCATTTCCATTTGAAAAGCACGTGTGAAAAGCTCTTCCCGAATCCCCGGGGTGGCGCCAGACCTTTTCCTTTTGTGGAGTTCACATCTGCATTACATTTAGGCTGCCGCAGCTGAATGCTACATTCAGCTGAGGGGCTTAACGACACACATACCAGAGCAGAGCTGAAAAAAACCAAAGGTCAGAGACATGCCGTTTGGTTTCCTGCTCCAAGTGCTGGTAATGGTGCTGTATGTTGTACTTGGAACACATTTTCATTACCTCCCAGCTATCTGGCTCCAAAAATTCCTTTTTCTCTGTAGCTCGCAGGAACTCTTCCAAAGTCACTAGCCGGTCCTTGTTGATGTCAACCTGTTTGAAGTAAAAAATTAAGCTCAATCTAAAGGACAGGTTTTGGAGGAGCTAATGTTTTAATTTCATCAATCAAATATAACCATTTTCAAGTATGTAGTAGCCACAACGTTTTCTGAAAGCTTTTCTCACAAGCTTATGTAGCTTAACAAAAATAGAACTACAAAGTAAATCCTGACATTTTACTTCAAAATTCACTGGCTTTATTGGAAACACTTGTGCTCACAGTCCAAAAACTAATAGTGGAATGTATGGTTTTTTTTGGTTTGTTTTTTTTTTTTTTGAGAGAAGGTTTTGTAGCTTTCTGGTAACTACTCTGACTCACAGTTACAAAATTATCTCCACTGTTAGAAGGGGAGATTTTGAAAAACAAAAATCCCACCCAACTGAATTGTGCTGTAATCCTTTAAGGGGAAGGGAGGAAATGCTTCCCTTTATGACTAATAGAGGACCAGCCTTGCTCCGTTCCTCAAATTTAAGGAATACAGTTAAATACAGAAACATTATGGGTGGGAAACACAGTGGTTCAAAACACTCCCTTTCCATCTTTTCATTCCTGTATCTCCTGAGCTGAAAACCCATCAGACCCAGTGAAGGTTTTCACTGTCACAGCTTTAGCTCTGAGCCCCCTTTTAAAGGGACAAATCTGAGCTATATGGAAAAAGACATCGCTCTACTCACTCTTTTCACACTGAAATCTTACCCATCTGCCAAGTGCCAAAGCACATTTAGAGTCTTCCTTCCTTGACACACAACTCACAAGGAATTTCTGTTGAATCTCAGTATTTGCAAATAACTGAGGCTATAGAACAATTCCTCCTCTGGAACTCCTTAAATAAAAACTAGTCAGCAGGCATTACATCAGAATACAGGGACAGGGCTTGAGAATTGTAACTTGGCATGAATCCCAGCACAAGCAGCACTCAGTGTGACAGGCCATCCCTGAGGCACTTGGACAACACTTCATGGTAGGAGATCTGTATTTTTTGAACATAGAAGGGAATCAGCTCCCACCTCATTCATTACATGTTCTCTCATTCTCAGCCTTTCTTCTTCCATCTCAACCATGTCATCCTCTTCATTCTTGGGATCATAAACTTTTTCTAACTGAAATTTAAAATTACATGTTAGTACATGTCAGTTTGAAGAAAAGGCTGGTCATTCAAATGGTAGAGCATGTCTGGAAAAGTGGTGTGAGATGTTCTCTGTGTGTGCAATTTTCCTCTTTCAGCACAGTACTTAAGCAACAAGTGAGCCTTTCTTTCAAAAGAATGAAGTTTTCAGTTAATTCATGTGGTCTGCTACAATTCAGTGCTGTGGATGTTACAGTCAAGTTGACCTCAGTGTGCACAGTCTGATCCTACATTTGATTCAAAGCAGGCAGAGGTTCCACGTGGTTTCTGGAATGGGAGAGAGTGGCTTTTTCAGCAGGGCATGCAGCTGACCCCATAAGCATTCAGGGTATCACAAGACAAATTCTGTGCCAAATTTAATGGTTCATTTCTCTTCTTGCACAATGTCTTTCTGGAGAGTTCATGCTTATGTGCTTCTACTTGGCTTTCTCAGGCACTGAGCTTCACTTGCCCAGCTGCAGGTAATTTTACAGCCCCAAGCTATTAGTTTTTACACTACAAAACAGTGAGACATCTGTCAAAAAAGACTGCACTGTATCTTCATTGTAGTGAAAGGGATTATGGCAAATTATTGTACCAGAGTTAAAATTTTCAGACAACAAACCAAGGCTTAAATAAACTAAGAGCCTGTCTACTTTATCAGATGTACATGGGCTTCAAACTATCCAGATATAAAATATATGGAATTTCTGTAGCCACTTCCACAGTGCTGTCCCTGAGCCAAGTGGGACAGCACTTGTGACACAAGTGTGACCCTTCTCATCAGACTTGTTGATGAACACTGAATGAATACAGGTGCCAGCTTCAGAACCTTCATCAGCCTGCATCTAGGGAGAGCAGCTCTCTACATTGCAATTTACACAGGTAATACCTATCCTGCAGATTAGTTTTAGAACCTCCAGCAAGCCTGGGGCAGACAAATACATGAGCACTAGATTTTTGATGTCTGACTCCTATGCTTCAACTACTTTATTTTGCCTGCTGATAGGTTTTACACTTCTGGAGAAATATTAAGGATGCATGAAACTCAGCATGAATACTCTATTTTGTAGTCCAAAACCCCCAAATATACTTGGGAAAACCAGACATCCCTGTAACTATTTACTGAAAGAAATTCAGCTTCTGAATATTTTTTTTTACCTCTTTAGTAAATAGAGCTTCTAATTCTTGTTCATCCAGGAAACCATCATTATTGACATCTACAAAAAGAAGTTTTAAAAATACAAGTTGAGTACATATAGAAAGTCATATGTGTAATAGATCCCCAAGAGTTAAGTAAGGACCAGTGCACACAGTTAACAAGAAGCTGGTTACATAGGTTGTTTCTTCTGTTTAGGTTTTTATCAGGCACTGGCTGGAGTTTATTGTCACTTCTGGTTGGCTGGACAAGTCTGGAGCAATCTCTCTACTTCTTAGATTAAGAAACTGAAATAGGTCACCACAGGATTGCGTAGACTGCAACTGCCAGAAAATATTGCTGAGAACAAGTTGTCCCCATTTAACCACTAAATTTGTAATTACACCCAGGAGCAACAAGATTCTGCAGAAAAACTTTAACTGACAATATGACCCCCCCAAAAAATTAAAGAATTACATGAAAATCTATATAAACATGCAGCACTTGAGATAAGTGTAATATGACTTTTCATTGCAAATGCAGAGAGGAAAATACTTGATAATTAATGACCCATCTTTTATCCTATACTTTGCTCGGAATACCGTTACACTACCTCTGAAATGGAAAGATAATATCCACTTCAAATTATGACTCAGTATTTTTGTGTAATTGCTTCAAGTTTTCTATATACCAAGCTCTAAAGCAACAGGTGATTTCAGCTTTTTCTGTTTTGGTAGGTTTTGCACAAACAAGCTACCAAAAAATTTCAGAACGCTATCTTTCAAAATCTCTTTCTAGAAAGAAGAGATAAGATTTAGTAACTATAACTAGATGATCATTAAGGTCCCTTTGGACCCAAACCATTCTATGATTCTGTCATACATGCTTATTATATATGTTATAAACTGAGATAAAAGTTTAGACTCAAACTAGAACACCTTTCTTTATCTAAATCATCATCTTTGAGATTGGTCAAATTCTGTGTACTGGTCAACCCTTTGCAGCCAGTGCCAGGCAGGATCTACTTAGGGGCACTTTATGATGAAGCATTTAACAATATCAGAACATAAGGTTACATGGTGACATCATCACATGTAAAGCAAGGTGTTCACTGAGATGAATCCTCATCTCTGCTACTCCTTATTGTTTCTAGCTGCCCATTCCTCAGAAATCTAAAGGCAGGATTAGAGGGTTTTTGTTTTATCAAGGGAATATTGCAACTTCTGAAGAGGCTTGGCCCTTCTATGACCACTCCAAAGATTAGGGGCATCTAGTACTTTTCTGCAGAGATGATGAGAAAGCAGGTTTTGCCCCTACACAGATCTCTGAGGATTTATTCCCAGTACATACTGTGCAAGCAAAGTTAAAGATAAGGACAGCCCTCTAAGTACCCATACTTCCCTAAGGAATCACTACTGGGTTTTGCCTGTATTTTAGGACTAGTTAAACAAAGCTCTGAATGTTTTCAAATTTAAAACTCAATTTAAAACACTGCATGAAATTTACAAACAGAAACAAATATTTTCTCCTCTGTACTATTCAGATTCATCCAAGTTGCTTGAGATGTAAGACTTCATCCTAACATATGACAAACTTGTCCTCAGCAGAATGTAACAAAGTCACTTCACTAGTTCATTAGATTAAAACTAAACCTCTTACCGTGCAATTTGAAAAATGTTTTGGGGTCAAATTCATTAGGATCTAGTCCATCTGCTTCTTCCCACACCTCTTTCAGTTGATCTTTGCTTCCCTATAGATTGGTTACAAAGAAAAACTATTCAAAAGACAATTTAGTGTAACTTCCCTGCATTGCCTCTGCATTATGGTTTCTCTGCAAGGCTTGCTTTATTTGCTGATTAGTCATGTGGCAAATGGAATCAGTGGCATTTTCTTTCATTCCCTTTTGGTCAAGTCTAATACTTTCATTAGACAGGCCCAGGGAAGGAGGGAGTGTAAAGGAAATGCATATTTTGTGGAAAGGACAATCAGTCATGGCCACACAGCCCCATCCAGAAACAACAGCTGAAGGGAGATGAATTATTTTGCCTTTCCTAGAGCAAATGGTACTGTGATGCAGCTCCATGCAGGCATCCCTACAGTTTTGAATACTGTTCTGGCTTCTTCCTTATGAATTTCAGTGTCTTTGGATGAATTGTGGCAGGAAATAACACATCTGTACAGAAGGAATGGGAGCTTATACAGTGGGGTGTGCAATGCTCTCAGCAGTGTGCCTACCCCCCGCTCCCATGGCAGTAAGAGGAGGCTAATGATGAGAACAAACAAAATACACCCCTCTGTGTATTAGCTTTTTCCCTCTGGAAAGGAAAGCTCACACTCAGTCACATAAGAACAGGCTGTGGCCTTACAGGATGGTGAACTTTAGGGTGATCTCCATGTTTTTTCTTCATCTCCTCAAATTTGGATTCTTCTTTCTTCCTCTTTTCTTCATCCAGTGTTTTTAAATACTCTCTCCTCTCATGTTCTTTCATCATCTCATATTTCTTAAATTCCTCATGGCGAGTCTTATCATAGTTTTCCAGGTCACTTGTAGCCTAAAAATACAGATATATGCAGACAGATGATTATATAACATAATCTGACATTAAAACACTGTGTTGTTCAGATCAGTGGGCAAGGCTGGCCATTTTGCCATTCAAGGCAGACTGGCTGAGGGTTCCTTTCACATGACAGTGATGCAGAAACATCTCTCCTCCCTTGGTCATTTTCACAGGAGTTGATTTGTAATGGTTCATCTGTTGGACAAATTTTGCAATTACATGGTGCTGTAAGAAGGCTTCAAGGTGTCCCTTCTCATCAGTGAGTAATAAATGAACTCGAGTTAATCAAGCCCTACACTAACAGTACCATTAACTCCTTGATCATTTCAGAATAAGAACATTTGTAGTTTATCTGACAGTTTAATGACAAAAGTGCCCTCATTAATAATGGGACTTGGTTTGCAGCAGTTTAACACAGATTAAATTTAAAAAACCCATACAATAAAATGGAGAGAAAAGGTATGAGAGGAGAATTTCTGACAAGTTCTTGTATAGAGTTTAAAGTTGTGTCATTTTGTCATTTTCATACAGGCTGAAGTATTAAGGGATGTGCTTTTCAAAGTAACATGTTTACACCTGATACTGTCCCTCCATTATTTACATTTTACTTTTTATTCACTGTATGTTTTGAAAAAGAATTCCAAAACTAAGACCCCCTTAAGTATCCATTACACCCTGTCAGTATCTTGGTTGAGAAATGAGATGACAAAATAAAATATGTAATAAAAAGAACTGCCCTTTTAAGGATATGCTTCTCCAAGCCAACCAGAATTTTCCCAGAAGTGACACTCAGAAATGTTCAGAAAAATTACAGTATCTCTATAAAAAATAATTCTACAGCAATGGAGATAAAATCTTCCAAGGGTAAAAAAATGATGCAGAAATTATCTTTCAATTTATTTTGAAAGTATAAAAAATTGTTCAAATTCTCATGTCAGACATGCAGTGCTCTCTAAAGTATATCTGAGACATTTTTTCCCTTGGAGAGTCTATTTTTCTCTAGCAGTTGACAAAAACCATGCCATGCTTAGCTTAATTGCATCCCCTGAATAAACCCCACACACCTGTGACTGATACTGAATCTGCTGAACAGACACTGAATGCCATGCCCAGTATAAGTAATTTCTAATATTGCTGTCTCAGATTCTACTCTGCTGTGGTTTTGCAGCTTGATGTATATATAATAGATCCCAAAATTCATTTGGCTAGGTTAGAGATGATTATTTACATCATTCCGTGAGACTCCTATATCATTTAGAAACAGAAATCAGAAAAAAACACTTGGGAAAAATGTACTCCTATCTCACCTGCATTTAATTTAAAGGCTCTCAGAAAGGTGTATTTTATTCCCAAAGCTGCTTGTACTGGCATATGAATGTTAAATCCTGTTGAGGTGATAGCCCAAAATTTAAGGACTCTTTTGCATCATGCACACTGGCAACAGTTTTCAAGCGTGCATGGAGACAACTGACTTTTCTCAGAAAATGAAAACCATTTATAAAATGTAGTATATAGGAAGGGACTTCCCTTTACCAGAGGTAAAAAACATAATAATTAAAACCCCAACCCCCACAGTAGTTCACATCTGCACTCACTGCTTTGATCAGCATATCCAAGTCTTTAGGTTCAAAGGTGTCAGGATTCTGATGGTTCAGGTGCTCAAACTGCTTAAGGAGAGCCTGATGGTCTATACCAGTGTCTGGAAGAACAAGGTATATGTGTAAAACATTAAAATAAATTTGAAATCCAGAAAAATCAGGAAGTCTTTCATGTGGGAGCTTATGCCTTGTAAGTACCTGAGGTTTTCTGAGGACTGAATAATTTTTTCATCATTGGAGGAAACTACAGTAACATTTCTAAAGTTGCTTTTCCTGGAGGAGGTTGGCAAACTTGATGGCAATTTGCACTACATTCCTTCTGATGGGTCAGTGCTGCATTGTACAGAATCATTTTACATGCACAAATTACAGCTTCTGTTTCAGCAAGAGAAAGTATCATCAATTTGAGCTTTACAAACTAAAAAAAATATTTTATTCTCTTTTATATAAATAGTTGAAATTGTGCTCTACCAAAGCTAAAAACTTGCACATTTTTCCTGCATGGGGAGAAGTCCAACTTTTCTACTGCTCTGGACATTCTGCAAATGACACACATTTGGCCAAAGATTTCTGTACAATGTGGCGTAAAATTGTATCAAATCAAATAAGCAGCTATTCAAACTTCATTTGTGGAAAAACGAGAAGTGCAAGAGAGTGGAGGGTCTTGTGTCTAAAACCTGAAAACATTTTCTCTTCCTTGTGATAGGAGTGATACCCACCAACATGAACACAATGCACTAACAACTAAACACATTTCTACCACAGCTTTTCTAGCTGTTATCATAGTCTCTGAACACTGATGCTACATAATAACATTCCCTTAAGAAGTGTATGCTTTGATATTTCAAGTACAACAGTTGTGACAAGCTTTTACTAGATGGCTTAGCAAAGAATATTTTATTTGTTTAAGAAAAAATTGGAAAACACATTTTTGAACATACTGTTCTTTCACAAACTATCTGCTTTACAATCAATGCTGTGTTTGTATTAACACAAAACAGCAAACACTAACTAGGGCAGATTTCAGCCACCATTCCTCCCTGGTGAGATCATAATTTCTGTTTAAATATATGTGTCTTTGTCTGTGTTTGAAACATTTTTAGAAGAGTAATAATAGACTTAAGAAAAACCAACAAACAGTAAAAAAATGCAACCCCCCAAACCCATTTTTCTCCATCTCTTACATTTAGGGGAAAAGATTCATTCTATTTGACACTATTTATTTGCCACATTACTGTATGATCTGAGACCCAACTCCTAACATTCTTCTGACCTGTACTGATCACTCAAGTAGGATCTTGGTGAAAATGTTTAAAAACACATCTGGGTGAGGACTGAATACATGCTGAATATAATCTCAGATCCAGCTGTCTGGGGTTTTTTAAACCTGATCCAGCTGAGAGGAAAGAAAAGAGGAGGGGTTTGTGTGCCTTATTTTTCTTTTTGTAGATCAGACAGAAGACCAAGTGGTGTTATAGGGAAAAGATTACAAGAGCAAATACAAGGAAATCAAACCACTCTGCCTGCTGCTGCTATAGAATATAGCATATTCCAAGATGTTGTCCAGGTGTGTAGATGCAGCTGTACTTTTTAGGTAATCTAGCCATATTCATATATGATGTGAAGCACTCATGGGCAAACGTGACTATAAAACTTTGAAGTATGCTTTTACATCTTAGCACTCATTTGAATATTCTGAACTGCAATGATCTGTTCCCAAATGTTAGATCTCACATTTACACAGTAAGATCTGAGGTGTTGGGGGGAATTATTTTTCTAGAGCACACTCTGTTTGTTACTATTGATTTATGAAAGCAGAAAGGGGTAGAAGTAATCAGTCCATTAAACTTCAAAATACCTAAAACAACTGTGTACACAGCCAGGTATCATTAGCTGTTGTCACCTAGCTGTGAGTGTCACCATGATGTGACTAGACTGCTTGTCTGCAACAGGAACAACATCCCCATGAGCATTTATTTGCATGTGCACACTTCTGCAGTCTATTTGCCATATCTAAATTAGCTTAGCCTGCAAGACAGATCCTTATTCTAGGAGTACTTTATTTGATGCATTATGCACTCAGTTCCTTGGAATTCCCCTCAAAAACTTGCAAACACCTTTGTAATAGTAAAATATTGACCAAAAATTTTCGTTTTCTACCCCCTAAGTATATGAAATACTGTGTCATGCTTTTTTTTCTTAAACACAGTCTTACTATTTTACTGATTCTCTGTGAGTAATCTATGAACTGAAGCATTACAAAAATAAGAGGTTGAAAATAAGAGGTAGAAGTAACTGAAAAATCCACTGACAGAAACAAGTTCAGTTATTTATAAAACAGAGATGGCTTTTCTCTTCTCCCCAGCTTCCTACAAAGACAGGTCTTTAATGGCTCCAGGCCAGCTCAGAAAGAACACTCACTCCAGTTTAGTCATTACTGGTGACAACAAACAATGCACAACTGCTGGACTTTGACATTTCTCTAACACAATTTCATCTGTTAACTCACCTAGATAAATTCTATATTCTTACCTTGAACAGAATCCATTTTAGCCTTAATTAACATTCTTAATCTTGCTACCTCTTGTCTCTTTAGTTCATCCAGCCGTGTTCTCACATGGTGGCTTACTAAATCAAGCTCTCTGCTTAGCTTTCCACTCTGTCAAAAAACAAAGAAGTCATGCATAAACACTGCAAGAAAGAAGCCTTTAGGATTCCCATTAGACATAAGCTGCAAGACAGCAGACTAATGTCAGTCTCTGGCAATACTACAGCCCACACTGTAAGAATCTCAATAATTTTTTTAAGAGCAGATTCAAAATTTTTATGCCTATGGTTATGGAAGCAGAGAGGAATCCTAAAATCTTTCAGAAAAGAGAATTTCTAAGTATCTTGCTCTTCCAAAGAGCAAGACCATAACCTTGAAGGAACAATGCCTAATAATGTTTGTGACAAATTTCCTGGTCAAATATTCTCAGCTGAGCTCAAAAGAACTGTGAGAAGCACACAAAGTGCCTCATGTACTCAAGGAAGGCTGTTAGGTTTGAGGGAAGGTACAAGGCAGCAGCAGCCACTGATGTGTACTCCCAGAACCTGGAAATGGAGAGGAATCCCCAAGGGTGACACTACATACAGCACAGAAGGAAAAGATGCCACAAGCTGCCAACAGCACCACGAGGGATTAAAGGAAACACAAAAGGCAGGATCTCCTCCTTAAGATTGCCACTTTAGACTGTTTCCTACTCATCCCTTCCTAAATTTCTAGCTCTTGAAGGGGCAAGGTACAACAGCCACCACCTAGAGCCAGGAACTAAAGGAAGAAAGGATACAACACACATGGCTCATGATTATGGATTTAATCAACCTCAATTTAACTCCATTTTTTGAACCTACCTTTATTTCTTCTATGTCAGCAGTCTGGAGTTTCTCCCTGAAATGCTTATCAGTTTCCAAGACATCTATTACCTGTCTGAGATATTCATCATAATAAAGTCCTGTATCCTTAAAAAAAAAAAAAGGGGAAATTGAGGAAAGACTATACTGACAAACAGTTATTTAGTTTTGTTTAAATACAGTTATTAAACTGATACTCTAATCTTAGCAACAAAGGCTCTATGCTGTCTTACATATCTTTGTGTTTTCAGATTTGCATCATTGCCCTACAGCAATTTATGATCCATTTGTTTTAGCAACTGACAACGAAGAGGAGGCAAGTGATTAAGAATCCTTGTAATACACAAACATCTGTCAGGTTAATATAGTGTGTGGCTTTTTTAAAAACACTGCAATTCATTTGTTACTGTTCTGTTTGAAACACTGAACTGGAATCAGTGAGTGGAATTTTCTAAGGCATCCCCCAATCACTGGAAGTAAGTCTCTGTGGAACAGTATGCTCCTGCTGCTGCAAGCTGGGAATTCCTTCCATGTGCCACCTCACCTTCAGCAGCTCATTGAAAAAAAACAAAGAGCAAATTCAAACAGAAGCTCCCCACAGCAGATGGCACTGACAATAGTGGGGAATATTAGTTTGTTTCTAAAGGAGTTTGCTATATCCAGATTACTAACAATTAGGATAACCAATCAGATCAGTTTGTTTATACTTACTGGATTTTCTACCTTCTCTCCTTCTACATGGCCTTCTGCTTTGACTTTTGTCTTATCTATGTCTATGGGTACAGCTTCCAAGGCCATTAGGAGACATGTCACCACCAAAAGACACTGTTGGGGCAGGACAGACAACCTCTTCATCTGAAATGAGACCAGGTCACAAGAATTAACATACATCATGTTATCCTACTGTACTGAGGAAAATATTTTTCCATTCCTACATAGCTACCAGTAATAACCCACTTTCCTCACAATGTCCTGCTCTCAAGGAATACAAAAACTCAAAGAAGTAAATACAGCCTTAATTTTTAAAGGCCATTCTTAGGCAAACAGATTTCCTCAGCCTGGTTTCCACTTGTGTGCCAAACCTAAGTTGTAAATGGTGAGAGGTCTGTAACATGCTGAGGTATTATCAGTAACAGATGGGAGCACCTACTTAGGATGTTCAAGTCTCACATAACTAATACTGACATTCCTACTCGGATCATGCCTTTGCTGAATTCATTGGCAAACTCCTAAAGATCATTAGGGACACTGAAAAAGATCTTAGTGTAGTAATGTCAGTGGATTTTATGTTTCAACACTGAAATACTTTGCCTAATTTGGAGTCAAGATCCCCTCCAAAATTTATTTGCAGGAAGAATATCTTACAATCCATGTTATAGCCATACCTCAGGTGGATCAAGAGATTCCTGAAAAATGATAGGAATTCAAACCTGAAGTTGTTGCTGAGGCCAGGGCTTTATTAAGCTGGTTTCCCCCACTCTTTCTTTAGTGTCTTAGGTGGAGCAAACTCACACATAATTTGATGAGCACTGAGCACTTTGAGTTCTTGACTTTTGTCTTCTTCCCCTCTGTCAAACTTGGTTGAAAATAATTCATTCAGAAGCTGGTAAGATGGAATAATTAAATACAGTGAGTACAGGGAATCCAGCTAACAAAAGTAATGATGGCAATCCAGCATCTGACAGTAAAGACAGGCTCTTGAGACAATACGGCCAGTTCAGACTGTGACACTCCACTGTCTACGGCTATTCTATAAGAAGTTTGAGCAAACTCCAGTATTACATTGGTAATATAAATCACCTCCTAGAAGGTGAAAGTTGCCAGTCAGAGACTGTCTAAAATTAGCTTAGATATGTCAAAGAAAAAGACATAATATTGAAGTAATGTGCAGTCAAATAAATTCAAAGTATACCTGCTACAAGGAGAATTTCTGTAAAAGTGCTTCAGCAAGTCATGCGAGGCTTTCTGTCAAAAGTACTTATGTCCACCACCACCAAACCTCTTTTTAGGGGGAGGGGAAAGAGGGACAAACTAATTATGGTGTCAGTGCCAGTTTTCCTGACTACATGATCTGATACCTGACAGGGATGCAAAGCTTTTGCTTGGGTTAAGCTGCCCTTTACTATGGCAATAAATGTTGATAGTGGTACATATTTAGTATTAAGCATTGTTGACACCCTTTATTCCCCCTTATTCAACCGCTAGGAAAATAAAAGCACTCTCATACAAAAAAAAAAAAAAAAACA
>VXBB01013657.1:669950-780280 GCA_013399915.1 Illadopsis cleaveri | reverse complement strand
CCGGCGGGGCGGGGGGCGGGAGGCGGGAGGCGGCGTGAGGGCGGCAGCGGTATGGCCGCGCTGTGGTTTGGGCTCGGTGCCCCGTGCCCCGAGTGACAGCTCGCTCTTTGTCCGCAGCAGCGTCCTGTGCACAGCTCTTCGCTGCGCCGGGCACTGCCCCGTGTCCGCTTGTGAGCTGCCGTGTGAGAATCTGAAAATGTATTCCCCAAGACTGCTCCTTCTTTTTCCAAATTGTTTTCACTCATTCGAGCCTTAGCCGTGTTCAGACCTGATTTTCCCTTCCCCTCAGAGGACAAAAGTCTTGACACCCGTGTAGATGTAACAGTTTAGGAAATCATATTCGACCTTGCATTTGTTAATGCTTGGTGTAAGCTTAGGGTTTGATTTGTGGATTTCCATCCCACCTGGTTTCAAGGTGTGGTACCTGGTGGGTTTTCGGCTGTTATTTTCTGCGTGCTTTAAGCATGTATTCAGCACTGAAAAGGCCCAGAAAATACAAGTTATTTTTAGTGGATAGGTAAATATTAGCTGTTACAGCAAATGCACTGCACTTCCTATAAATTACTGATTTCTGGAAAAAGCGTAAATTCTAGTTGTAACCTCTTACGATGTCTCAATACTGTAAGCCTATACTCCTATTTAAAGAGATATACTGACATGTGCAAATAATTGAAAAGCTTTTCTCACTCTGCATTTCTGTTATTCTGATTTACAAGATAAGTAGGTACAAGTTAAGGTTTGGCTTGTTTTTTTAAGAAACTATTGCAATAGTTCATACAAATCAGAGATTAAAAGAAATTATTGAGGGATTTGCTCAGCCTAGGGAAGAAACTCAAAACTGCCACGGGGTTGAGGGTTAATTATAATGAGGGCAGAGTGCTGGTTGAAACTGTAGCTTCTGGGTTATGCAGGTGAAAATAAAATGGGGGTGTAAACTGTCTATGGTGACATCTGTGGTTACAAAGCTGTTAAAGGAATAGGCCTGACACTGCTTGGAGCTTTCCCTTTCTCTCACAGAGATACTGCTCCAGATTAGAAAATTGTTTTCCTACACTACAGTTCACTTTAGAAACAGAGTTTTGTGGTGATTTAGCATTCTTTTCTAATTTGTGCCCAGATGTGGGCGAAGGGGGAGGCTGATGGGGGCTGAGAGCCGCTCTCCTGGGGCTCGTTCTCACGCTGCTTGCAAGGAGGGCTGTCCCTTGGGCACAGGGGCTGTCCCCCACCTCCCCTCAGGAGCCTCCTCATCCTGTGGGGTCCCCTCAACAAGACCATGGCAACAACATGCCAAGTGTTGTATGAAGAACAAAGCTGCTTTTGCGGCCTCCTTGTTTACCCGTTCCTACTTTGTAGGAAGAACCAGAGGCTCCTGTACGGGAGCCTTCCCACAAATTTCCAGGAAGAACCTGTCCTTCTCAGACAACTGCCAAGAAGGTGGCTTGGAGGCAGAAGAAGGACAAGGTGACATCATCTACAAGGACTAGCTGTGGTGGGACCAATATGAGCCTTGCCTGAGGAGGGGAGTTTCCTCGTGGGACAAGGGAAGAGCAGTGGCAGCCATTTACTGTGACTTTGGCAAGGCCTGTGACACAGCCCCCCACGGTATCCAAGTGGGCTAGGCATGGACAGGAGAATGGGACTCCTGTGCAATGTGCCTTGTGTTCAGCAGGACAAATCCTTCATTAGTATTCTATCCTCTATTGGAATTGATTTCTCGCTGTTCATGCTAATTTTTAGTCCATATTTTTAGTCTTTTTAGTATCTTTTTCCTCCATTAGGGACTTTCCAACACACATCTACTGAGTCCTTGTTAGCTTTTTCTTTATGCTCTGATTTCTACAAAATATCTGTGTAGTCTATAAATTCTGTTCTTCTGGTCCCAGCACTGAGCCTGACAGAGTTTAAGAAGTGTTTGGACAGTGCTCTCAGGCACACAGTGTGACTCCTGGGGATGGTCCTGGGCAGGGCCAGGCGTTGGACTCCATGATCCTTGTGGGTCCGTTCCAATTCAGCTTATTTTGTGATTCTGTGATTGTATGCAATTTCAACAATCCTTCACTCTCTCCCAGGTCTTGTTCAATGAAGAGTGTCAGGATCGTGTGCTGGCTAAAAGTGATTTAAGACTAGCGTGCTACTCATAATTAATATACTGGTTATGACTGATTAAAACAATTAATTAAAAATTAATTAGAAAAATGATGCCATTTTCATCAAGCACACATGGCCACTGCAGTGCAGGTGTGCAAAGGGTTGGTGTGGTGCACATGTGTTCATGGCCAGTGCAGCATGTCCAGGCAGAGGGTGGGTGCAGTGACGATCAGGGCAGCTGTGAGTTGGTTTTCCAGGAGCTACAACTGTTTTCCAGCCAGCTGTCTCCTCTGAAATGGCTGGGATTGTTCAGCCTTTAGAAGAGAAGGCTCCATAGAGATCTTAGAGCTCCTTCCAGTACTTAAAGGGCCTACAGGAAAGCTGGAGAGGGACTTTTACAAATGCAGGTAAAGGACAAGGGATATTGGTTTTTAACTGGAGGAGGGTCAATTTGGATTTGAAAGAATGTGGAAGGAGTTTTTTAGTCATTCCTGTGATTTTGTAGCTCTAGAAACAAATAGACTACAGCTGAAAGGTACTAATTTCTGTTTTCTTCTCACAGGCCCCATGCTGTTGTCAAGGCTGATGCTTGGAGTGAAGATTTCCATCATAGCTTTGACTGTTTCAGGGTTCTTTTGACCCTCTCTCTATCACAAGCTGATAAGTACCATAGCCTAGTTAGTTGTGCTACTTGTTTTTCTCTCTCCAAATACTTACGTGGTTATTTCATGTCAGACTGGAAACTCCTTTAACTCAAGGATGGAAAACCTCTGTGTAGGTGCATCCTCAGCTTTCTGGGGCTGTGTCAATGACCCCTCCATGATGGTAATTTTTAAACTATGCTAAGGCACAGGGAAAATAAGGAGGTGATTGGTGGTGGCCAAACTTGCCTTCACCAGAGCAAATCAAGCCTGAAAATTTGCTTTAAAAACACAGAAGGAAATGTGTTCAGAGAAACAGGCATGATGTTCCCTCCAAAATACTTAAGAGTTAGAACTGAGTTGGGATCCATAATATATTTAGAAGTAAAGAATAAAGTTGAGGGAGAACTATTCTGAAGGTGTAGAAAAGTATTAATACTGGTACAGGACACCAGGATAGTTTCAGATTGCAGCCACATGGAAAAGTCACAAAAAGAAGGCAGAAGAGGAATGATACCTTGTGTAAGAAGGTGGTGAGACATCTAAGTTGTCACGATCAATTTTGGTACTTCAAATTGAAGAGAGGGTGCATTGAAAATGAGATAATAACAAACAGTAAGAAAAACAGGAAGTGAAAGGTAGGCTACTGCTGTGGTTGCAGCAGGAAGTGTATCACAGCAATTTTTTGGCTTCTCATCTCCAATAATGGAAATATTTTTTAGAAGTAGAACAAAAAGGTTGGTGGTAACAGACATGCAGTGCATGTATATCACACAAATCCCACATGCAACAAGAAATAATATGAAGGTCTCATTAAAGGAGAATGTAGCACTTGATTCCTGATGCAGTTTTCATTTGATTTCTCATGCAAATCAATATTTTATTACTTTTTTTTTTTTCAACTTATCTACAGTTTATAAATGCCCCTCTCATCACCAAGCAGATAAGTAGCATCTGAATTTTTGGCAGAGGCTGAGTGTCCACTAGATATTTACGAGATCATGGTAGTCATTTTTAAAAACGTCTGGCTTTGAAAATTATACCAGCTTCTTTCTTGTCATATGTATATGCACATGATATCACCTAATTACTGATGGGCAAAAAGGGGCAGTCAGCATGGGGAGCTTATTCTTGTGATGTTTAGGGGTTTGGGGAAGTTTGTTTACTATTATTTTTTATAAATGTTGGACTAATGGCAGGGGGAGTCAACAGTGGTATTTCCTAGGAATTTATACCCGGCCTCTGTACTTCAATGTCATCATAAAATTCCCAAATGGGGGCAGAAAATGATGTGAGAAAGTTTCCTGATGACTTAGAATTAAGGAATTACTTAAAGGAACAACACGGAAAGAAAACCTTTTGCTTCCTATCTGCAGAGTATCTCATGATATTCAGTAGCAGTAAATGATATATCAGTAATATAAACTGTCTTGCCTTGAAGAAAAGGCAGCCTTGGGTTTTTTAATCCATTTCTCTTTTTGCTCAGACTGTGGATGTGTAATAAGAAGGTTCTATGGTATCGTTAGTGCAATGCTTAGTGGAGATCAAAATAGCAAGTGCTAGGAAAAATGGAATTGCTAGGAAAATAATAGACTGTAATGAAAGGAATTGTTACATTGCAGCATAAATCCATTGTTCATCTGTATGGTAAGTATGACATGCAGGTCTGTTCCCATGTAGTAAGTAGAAATGGTCAGTATTTTTCATAACAGTAAAAAGCAATGAAATCCTGTGGCAGATTCAATGCTGAACATTGGTGCCTGTCTTTCCTTGATACTGCATGCTGAAATTTCTCAACTCTTCTGCTCTGTGAAGAGTTATCCCCCCTTTTGGGCTGGATTGCAAATCAGTGTTAAAGTATAAGCTATTTAACTGCTTTGTGGGGAAAGATGAGGTGGAATCTGATTTATCTTTAAGAGATTTAAGAGATTAAAGTTCAGGGTGCACTTTTCCCTTTCCTATGTGTGTTGTGAAAGGTATAGTTCTGTTCTTTAAGCACTGTGGATGAAAACTTCTATTGCCTTGTGTTGTCATGAATTGTACAAGCCAGAAATCTTCATTTCCCTTTAGGTTTTTAAACATTCACCTTCAGTAAAGTAAGAAAATGGAGGATTTAAACAGGATTCATGGCCTTTCATTTCTCTGCACCACAGAGCTGTTGAGGAGAAGTGGCTCTCACTCCCCAGTCCTCTCCCTGTCTGGGTCATTTTCCCCTGCTGGGCTTCCATGGGGAATGTACTGAAGACTACATCTTTGAGTCTGAGGGCAGCAAGAGTATTTTGGTCTGGAAGCCATTTCCCCAGCCTTTCTAGACTCTCCCCAGCATGAAGCACCCTTTTGTCCACTGTCTCATCCCATTGTGCTGAAATGAAACATGCATGTTTGTGGACATCTGTAGACCAGCACCGACAACATTGACAGTTTTGGAAATTGCAAACAAAGCACCCAAAATATATCCCATGTGCTCATTGGAACAATGACTTATATACTGGATGTGCTTTTGTTTCTCACACTGAAAAAAAGAGCAATATTTAGTAAAAAGTATTGTTGGTGTCCCTGTTGGACCCTAACATTATCTTATTCCTGAAAAACACTTGCTGAGGAAATTTGAATGTTACAAGAATGGGAGGATATGGTTGCAAGCTCTGCTCCGTCCTGTGTTGTTTTGGACTCTGACCATCAGGAAACATTTTGTCTATCTCAGAGATGAAACACTTTCTCTTCAGAAGTAGTATTATGAGCAAGATGTGTAAATAATCTGTGGCAAGCAGCGACTCTGTTACAGAAAGGGACATCATCCCAACTTTTCCTTTCTTTGATGAAATTTTAAAGAGAGATTTCTACAAACGATGTGCCAGAGTGGAATTTGCAAGGTTTGCATTGACCTACATAAACTCTAGTTGAACATAAAAGCAGATTAAAAGTTGTTTCACCCTGCTTCTATCACCCTTTGTGCTTTATCAACCACTGATCTTTATTCTTTGTGAATTCATATATGTTTAATGCAGCATGGCAAATATTTTTCCTCACGTCCTAAAGTATTCATAAAAATAAGGCTGGGTGAGAATATTTCAAAGAGCATTGTTTGTAATTTTCTTGCCTCTGCACAGCTGTGTGTCTAGCAACTGGAAGCACAGGCTTCTCCATCCGGCATAGGAATGGAAATAAACCATAATGCAAGCTCTTTCAAAAGAAATTATGTATCCTGGATTATCTCAGATCAGGATAACATTTTGTTGCATAGCTTGAGTTTTATTTCAAAAGATTGACTCTATATAGACACTCACTTCTGTATCTTAACTAGTTATTTTAGTGAATGTATCTGATTTGGATGAAAAGTTATGTGGTTGACCTGATCAACTCATGCCATGAGTCAGTGGAGGGGAAGCAGGGGAAGGACAGTTTGAAGCAAAGGGAAGAGAAAACCTTGTGGAGGAAGAAAACCAAGATTGCCACATTATCCTGTAACTACTATGTTTTTGCAGGAGCAGGAATGAAATACTATATGAAAGGAAAAGTAATAGCTTTGAAATAATTTTGGAAGCCCAGCATCAAATCAATTGTGCAACTAATGACTATCACATTAGAATTATTCAGATACTCTTTCTTAAAGGCAGTTTTAATGTGAAATATTTTATGGTGGTTAGTGTTCATACTTCTTCTGTGAAATAGGGAAATATTAAGCCAAACATTCCATAGATTGTGAAGCAGAAAAGTTCTTCCAAATTGTGGAGCAGCAGCCACATTGGAGATAAAAAACCAGTAAAATTTCAAACCTGTTGATACAACTTAGAAGTGAAAAAATTGCCCTGTGAACCAACACCTAAGAACTTCCTAGAACTGGTTAGCTACTTGCTGCCTACTTCTCTGGTGTTGACATGGGATTAAAGGTAGCTAATGCTGCCTTTCTTTATGGTATTTGCTGCGATTGCTGCAGTGTTTACAGTCGTGGAATGTAGTGGAGATGGAAATGTCTGAGGGACAGACTGAGTTATGAAATAGATCAGGACAACAACAGTTCTGATGTTTGCTGATGTTATCTCCTGGCCACATTCCCACATCCTTCCATATTTTATATCCTCCTCCAATAAAAGTGTAGTAAATGGAGTAAAAGCTTTTATCAGGCTATCTGGAAGTGCTCTGCAACTGTTCCTTGTTGTAAAAGTGTTATCAGACTCTTTCTATGAGCCTCAGGCTGCAGGTGTATAATTGCATTTTAGAAACGGGGCAGGCTCAGTTGTCTCATTACGAGGGAACTGGAAAGCCTGTCTCAATACAGTCCCTTTTCATCTCTCCATCTAAGCCTCTTCCCAAAACTTCTTTTCCAAAGAAACACAGGGACACCCTGGAAGTCCTCCTGGAGAGTCATCCTCCCCCAGCCTACCCAACAAATCATGTGGTCTCCATGTTGAATGGATTGCTTTACTTGCAGAGATGGAAACAAATATTGCTTCCCATTTATTTTTAAATTGATAACATTTTCCAAGATTTTAAGGAAGTTTACCCACTGAAATGACTGCACAAATGTTTCTTTTTCAGTCATAAGGTTTTGTCATCTGGTCAAGGCAAAACTCCCTTCACATTAACGACTGCAAGCACTGGGTCCCTCATAGGATTCAAATTTGGGTCAAGAACTGATGTCTTGCATCAAAATATTCTGATTTGTGTACCACTATGGGAGAGTAGTAGGCAGCAGTCAAGTTATTTAATGATTTTAGAATTTTCCAAGCAAGTGAAGACAAAGGTGTCAGGTTCTTTTAAATCCTCTCTTACTACAGCAGTCCGAAACATTCATTGCTGGTGCTTAATGATCACAGAGGGATATCCAGTTTAAACATAGGTTAAAAAAGAGAAAAAGCTTTCAATGCCAGCTTCACCTCTGTCATCACATCTGTCTGCCTTTTGCCACTAGGCAGGCAGTGTATTTATCTTTCAACTGCTGTGTTTGCAAAGGTGCCAGTCATGCTTTATTAGTCCTCTTTAATCTCCATGTGTGCACTTAGCTGAGAGCATAACACAATATTTGTTCTTTAATTTCAAATTTGTGGTTTCTAATGAGTTCCAGGGTCTTAGTCTGTTTTCACCCTAAACACCTTGGGCTGGGTCACTGAAACTGATGGTGACATAATCTATCAGGCTTATTTGAGTTTCCTTAACCTATATGCTTATTTAAGGAAAGGAATAAAGGGGAGCAGTGGAAGAATGTTATTCACTAACTCCAAAAGGTTAGTGAATTCTCTGAATTTTGATATCTGAAAAGAAATTAAAACATTATTAGTATTTCTAAGGT
The DNA here is from genome assembly GCA_013399915.1 of Illadopsis cleaveri. NCBI lineage: Eukaryota > Metazoa > Chordata > Aves > Passeriformes > Timaliidae > Illadopsis > Illadopsis cleaveri. Next base: position 772,261 of record VXBB01013657.1, on the reverse strand, counting down.
AACTTAGTGTTAAAAAGGACTTTCTAGGAACAATCTCATAATTATGGTAGAGCCTGTGTTAAGCTGGATACACCAGTTCTGGTCTTAAACACATCCCACCATGTGGCCTGATTTTCAGTGGCTGAAAATACTCCAGGGCTTGCTGGAAATCCTCTTTATTTAGGGAGATGGAATCTCAACAAATTGTATTGTGATACACACTGTCACAGAAACAGAAAGTCCCTTCCTTCCTTCCTTCCTTCTCTCCCTCCTTCCCTCCCAGATTCCAAGCTCCCAGGGATGTTTTAGTCATCCTTGAGATCAACTCTGTTAATTTCAGTACAAATAGAACATGAGTAAAGCTTAATTTCCACCAAAATCAGATTAAAAAAGGATTCTTTAAATGCTTTCAGTATAAGCCCTCTACAGCTGTCAGGCTATCTGTCCTTTTCCTTAGAAAACTGTGCAGTGGCTGCAGAGCTCATGAAACTGTGATGTTAGAAAAAATAAGGATGTAGAAGTAATATAATTGAGAACAGGATTTTTAGCCTGATTATTCCAAATTGTAGGATTTGTGATAGCAATCAATTTATTAAAAAAATAAGAACCCCATCTGTTTCCAATCTGTACTTTCCCCCTTTAGTGAAAGCTGTGTGCATCCTCAAAAATATCCAGGGAATTCTCTAAAAGGCTGGGAATGTTTAATATCTTTTTAGGATTGAAAAAAGTATACTTCTGTCTGTCCTTAGAACAAGCTGTTAAAGTATCTCTCGCCCTAAGAGAGAGGTCAGGGATGATTAGTGTATTCTCTGCTGCTTCAGGAAAATGTAGTTAATCTTTATTCAGGTTTTAAATCTCACAAAGACTGCCAGGTTTTAGAAAAATTATGGCATTTCTGACTTAAACCTTGTGGATTTTTAAAGGTTTTTAATGTTACATGGGAGGTGGGCATTTTATATCATAACCTAATGACCAGGAGTTGGACTTGTTTTTAATAATGAAAGACTAAGGAGGACAGGATGCTCTTGCTAACACAGAATGAATAAATAGCTGGAGGATGTAACTTTTCATTAGTGTGGTACTTTAATATGTAGCTTCCATGGGTTAAATATTCAGCCAGGTACCCTTGGGGGTGCCAAAACACTGCAAGTAGATCTATCCATTGGTTTTAGTGGAATAAGGCAAAGATAGTTTTGTTCTTTTTATGCTATTCTTTCAGTGAAAAAAGAGCACAACTTCCATTGATTTAAACACAAAACCAAGATCATGCTTGATGCTGTGATTCCTGACTTGGATAATGAATTTCTGCTCCCCCAGAAGACTGTGCAGTATTCTAGTAGAAGTAACATTTGCAGGTGACATATACACAATTTAATTTTTTTTTTCCTGAAAGGCCTGGTATTTAGTTAAAACAAGGTAGCTAAAACTGATTTGATTTAGAGGTTTCTAAGAGTTGTTAGACCACTCTATACTTTCACCACACACACACATAATCTTAGATACTTGCTTCACTGTGGCAAATTAGGTATCATAGAACCGTAGAAGCATAGAATGGTTTGGGTTAGAATGGACATTAAAGATCATCTAATTCCAACCCCCTGCCATGGGCAGGGACACCTTCCAGTAGACCAGGCTGCTCAGAGCTCTATTTCACCTGGCCTTAAATATTTCCAGGGACAGGTCATCCACAGCTTCTGTGGGCAACTCTGCCAGTGCCTCACCACCCTCACAGTGAAGAATTTTTCCCTAATACCTAATCTAAACCTACTCTCTTTCAGCTTGAAATTTGAAGGGTTTAGTTTGAAGGTATGATATCATAGGCAGAATTAGCCACTACTGTGGTGTCATTCCCTTATCCATATCCTTTTCCACATCCTTCAGCTACTCTTCAGTATATATCTCAAGCAAAGGGCTATTACTATTTAAGGCTTAACACTGCATTTATGTTTGGAAAGTAAGTGATTTTCTTAACATTAATATTTCCAAATGCTTCAGTACTGCCTGTGTTCTTAGGACAAGGGCTGTATTTCTCCACAGTCTGATGTGTCACTGCTTCATTGCAGGAGGATGACTATGAAGCCCAAGAAGGTGATCTGACAGGTGATTTCTCTAGCACCCTAGAAGATCAGGAGGGACATTCCCAATGTGCTCTGCACACCCACACTTGGGTGTACCAGCTCAATCCAGATGGAGTTCCTGCTGCATTTGGTGGAATTGTTCTGTTGGATGGCGTATCCACAAAGATGGGGTCTGTAACAAGGCCAGAACTGTGTGGTGAGTCCATCAGCTGTTCCCCCCTTGAAGTTTCTCAGTGAGCTGTGCACACATGACCACACACTGCTTTTTTCCCTCCCACACACACAAACTCTGTGGTAAGTTGTTCAGTGAGTTGTGACACGTATTAATGTTCTTGGCCTCTGATGTCGTTGGGTTCCTTTTTCTGGGGGCTGACCACAGCAATCCTATCTGAAAGAAATTCAGAGATAATTTTATTAAAGCTCTCTCCAGTTTAGTCCTTCAAGCATGGGTGTTTTTCTACACCCACTACATGAATGCAAGCAGCAGAGGAAAGCAATAAATCCCTTTGGATAATGTGCTATTGCTCTACTGTTACATAACTGTCATCCCTAAGTAGAAGATGCCTATTTACCAACCAAAGAATATTGGCAAGGATTTAAGGCATTTAAAAATAATTCTGCTGCTTCCAGAATTTGGATCATTGACCCTTAACCTGAAAACTGGTTTTACAAATGTTCTCCAGGGAACACATTGTGTACTTAACTTCCCCTATGGAAAGAACAAAAAACTGTATACCAAAATACAAGGATTAACGGCCAGAGCCACGACAGATTTTGACTTGGGCAGGGATATGAAAACACTTCAGTGAATATCCTTGATAGGATAATTGCTTTTTACCAATACACACTGTGTGACTACAAGTAAAAGCATGACATAAGGAATTGTTCAATACTTTTTTAATAGTGGAATATTTCCATGGGCTTGCAATGCTTAAAGAACTGTGAAGTTTTGTTACTGAGGAACATAGGGTAGCTACAAGAAGCTTCATGCAATTAGTTTATACCAGAAAGGAAAAACCAGATTTTTTTGGGAAGGGCTTGGATCTTTTGTGGAGCTATAGGAATATGGGCAGCTGGGAGAAAACCATATAACCCTTTTCTTAGCCTGTAGAAGTCTCTCTCCTGTGTAGGACTCCTACTGGTAGTGCTGGTTTGTTTGAACTTCTTGATATGGGATAATCCAAGTGAGTACTCAATGTGCAGTTTTATCATCCTCTGCCTTTGGATGTCTGATTAAGCATGACTGGTTGTGACTGGGATTTTAAATAGTAGCAGGCTTCCCAATTACCTCAATTATCTTTGCCCCAGGAATGATTGCTATTTCCAGGCACGCATCCTGTTGCCCGCAGTTTCTCACACAGGTTTTTCTGGCACCATTCTTACAGTAACAGCCCTTAGCACAGCACACCACAGACTGAAAACTATCCCACAGTACCTCCTGAGTACACTGCAGCACTGACACACTTTCTGCATGCATTTTCTAACTCTTCTGCTTCCATTCTGTTTCAGGAATATTCAGAAACTTCATTTTATTTAAGATTTATTTAAAATTATAGCAGTTGTGCATATTGCTTAGAACACATTCTATCCAAAAAGCATTTCTTACAGTTTCTTTTCTGAGTAAATAAACCATCTGCAAAAGGGAGTTTATGGGAAAAAAAAAAGACTATCACAAACTATTTACAGTAAAACAAGTAGTGACATGTGTAAAATTATTTCTGTTCAGGTCCCTGTTCTAGTAGCTCTTCTGGACATAACTTACCTGCAAAACGATGGGTAAATATGAAAAATATATTATTAATTTCAAATGTATGCCCTGTTATGTAATTTTGTAGAGAATGTTGCCTAAACCATATGAGACATAGCTAAGTTTCTGTGCCAAGATCTGTAGTAACATTTTGGCTTGTAATGCCTAAATTCCTATTTCCTGAAGCAAGACCTGGGTCCTAAGAAATTAACCCAAGGGAACATTTTCTTTCCACTTCAAACCACCAGGAGTTGTTTTTGTGGTTTTTACTTTAGAACAGAACTTTCTGCTTATATTTAGTCCTTAAATATGTAACTCATATGTAAAGCCAGCTGAAATTATTGTTTAGATTTTGAGAGGCATATGCAGTCTTTAGACAGGATGCAAACATATGCAAGCTGTTGCATGAGAGTGAAACAACAAAAACGAAACCACAGCCTAATTTTTCTTTCAGTTATTGCTAACACTGATATCCCCTTTCTCCCTGACAGAAATCCACAGTGAAGTATTAATAGGAACATGCTGTTGTCTAAACATCTTCAGATGCAAGGAACAGCCTTTTAAACTTGGATAAGCACAAAAAAAAAAAAAAAAAAAAGAGGGGGTATTAATCACAGAGTTCAAAATGACTGAGAAAAGGCATTGCAAGCCCAAGCTAGGAAATTATAGTGAATTTTCAGGAGGTGTCGTTTTTGAAGTAATACAATCTGCTGTTTTCTTTTAGAGTAAAACAGAACCTGTCTCCCTCTGCTGGTTTGCAGAGAAAAAAAAGTTTGTAGATACTAAACCCTGTCTGCAATTTTGATACAAATTACCAGTTGTTCCAAAATTAGCTCTTAAAACTTGTTGCCTTTAAATATATAGAGCTCACCTTGAGGCTATCAGTGTCTTGATTACCTTAGAATTGGCAGGTTTTTTTAGTGTTTACTCTGTTTAGGCTTAGTTTCTCAGTATATTTAACATGATTTCTTTAAGTAAATATAATAAGGTAACAAGATAAATATAAATGTGACAAGATAAAAGCTGTTTTGTCTTTGATTCAAACATCACTGAATCCAGCAGCCATGCTAAGAACAGCCTCATACTGGAATTGTAGATGTAGTTGCATGATTTTAGTTTCCTGCATAATATGAGTTGGTCTACTTTCAAATCCAACCTTTGTGTTGCAGTCCACACCCCAACGAATGAAATCCCGGGAATTTCCACGCTGCTCAAAGTGGGTGTGGAGTTTTTTACCATGTTCTGGTACATGGCACGGATTCTGTGAAGAGGCTTTTGTCCTTGGTGGGATAGGCTCCATCTTCCTATTGTCACAGGAAGCACATTTGTCCTTTAATAACCCCTGTGCTCCTACTAACAATTTGTCATTTACTAAAAGGATACTCTGACAATAGGCATGAAGTTTATTCCTTCCAGTTAGTTAAAGGCAAGCAGCAATTCCAGTAGCTCAAGGCATTCACCTGTTAAATCAGGGGGGAACATAAATGCATTTTATGCTTAGAAGAAAATTAAGGAAATTTTGGCTTTAAAGTGATTGCTTGTAGTTATTCTTTTTTTTTTTTATTTTGTTTTGATGGCGGGTGTTTGGTTTTTGTGAGTGTTGTGTGTTTTGGTTTTGTTTTGTTTTTAACTTCCCATGTGTTATAGTCACCACAACACATTTGTTCAGCTTTGATATGTGTAGGCATCCTTTTGATCTAGGTATACTTCAGGCTTCCTTGTATCCAAGATATTGTTTAAAAAAGCATCTACCAGTGACAGTTTGTCATATTTCCAGTTAATACCATTGTCAATATTGTTAGTTACACAAGCTGATTTGGTCTTTGCATATGCTGTCTGTCAGTTCTTTTGGAATGTTTGACTATCAGCATAGCAAGCACAGCACTTACTCTATCCAAATATTTGACTGACTTCTCTCATTTATTCTGTCTGTGGTATGCCATTTAAATTTTCATTAAAATGTTATTTAATAAATTGTGGGGTTTTTTACAAGACATAGTTTTATCAAGTGAAAATATATTTTTTGTCACAGTTTTATCTTCTGAAAACTGTCAGGGCAACTGTGGCATTTGATGTGTGTATCACAGACAAGACACACAGGAACAAGAAGTGAGGCTGCTGAGACACAGACCTTGTGCATTGCTTTTACATGGGCACATTAATAACTTCCTGTATAAGAAATACTTTAAAGCTGGCGTCATTTCTGCAGGTGGGAATGGGTAACTTGTAATCATCCATTCCTAAGCAAGTCTGCAGGCTATGCCTCTCTTCCCTTCTTGACTCAGCTCTCTAGGGAATAGTGTCACTTTGCCTGGAAGCTGAGCTTCCAAGGCCAGCCAGTTGTCCTTCTTGAAGGAGAGCTGCTCTGGCTGCCCAGCTGTGGAGAGGCTACGTGGGCATCTGACATACAAATGCTATTTTTAAAACTGGCTGGTACCACTTCCAGAGTGCACCTGATAATTGCTACTTGGGTAATGAGGATGTAGCTGAGAAACAATGAAAGCAGAGGCAAAAGTACTTGTGTTGGAGTTGTTCCTCAGTGCAAAGTGCTGGCCTGTATCACAAATAGTGTGGCCAGCAGGACTAGGGCAGTGATTGTCTCCCTGGAGTCATCACTGGTGAGACGGCACCTTGAATCCTGTGTCCAGTTCTGAGCCCCTCCATTCAGGAAAGACATTGAGGTGCTGCAGCTAGTCTAGAAAAGGGCAACAAAGTTGGTGAAGGGTCTGAGGAAGAGCTGAGGGAGTGGGGTTGTTTAACCTGGAGAAAAGGAAGCTCAGGGGAGACCTTATTGCTCTTTCCAATGCTGACAGAAGGCTGTAGCCAGGGGAGGGTGGGTCTCTTCTCTCAGTGACAGGACAAGAGGAAATGGCCTCAAATTGTGCCAGGGGAGGTTCAGGCTGGATATCAGGAATAATTTCTTCACTGAAAGTGTTGTCAAGCACTGGAAGAATGCCCAGGGATGTGGTGGAATCACCATCCCTAGAAGTGTTAAAGAAATGACTGGGCACGGCACTGATTGCCATGGTCGAGTTGACGGTATGGTGTTCGGTCAAAGGTTGGACTCAGTGATCTTGGAAGTATTTTCCAACCTTAATGATTCTGTTACTGTGAAAGCAAAGGAAGGAATAGCACACTCAGTTTGTATTCAGTGTGATAATATGAAATCAGCACCTATTTAACATGAAGTATCTTCAGAATACCTTTCAAAAATGAGACAGTGCTAAAAAGGATGGGCTTAAATTATTTTTTTAAAATGTGGAATAGCAAGAAAAAATTTTGACAAGAAGGAAATAATTTCCAAGTAAAAGCACAGACTTATGCTTAGTTATAGTGACACTGACAAGCAGGCTTGATAATAGTCTAAAATTCTTCACTATCCACAGAATGAACCAAATCATCTTTCCTATCTTAACTAGTAAGATTCATGTTTGACCTACTGTCATATATTATGTAATAACATGATGGAGGTTGGTCAATCAAATAGCCATGATCATGGAATCATAGAATGGCTACGGTTGGAAGGGACCTTAAAGATATCTCATTCCAACATGATCTTGTTGGAACTGTTGGGTGTGGCAACTGCCTTTTGTTCAGACTAAGCAGGTTAATGCTCCTTCACTTAGCAAAGGATGAAACATTGGCAAATGGTTATCCCAGGACTAAACCCTATGGCCAGTGAGTCATAGGTGCAATTGGGAGCAGTTTAATGTGACCTGTACGTGAAGGGGAAAGCAGCACGAACACCATGGCACTAGTTTGGAGCAGGATCCCAGTCAGAAAGACACTGTGCCTCTGTAAAGCATCACTGACGTGAGTCACTAATTGCTCCAAGTACTCCAGCACTCTTCTGGCCAGGATCACCACAGGAGCCCAGCAGAGGAGGTGGCCAGGAGACACGATTGCCAGGACAAAAAGTCTAAAATGCAATCTGAAAGGAAGGTGTATTTCGACAGACCAGCTGGAAAGGAACTTTGAACTTTCTTTTTTTGAGTAGATTTCTTCTACTGATGCTCCACTCTGTGTTCAAAATTGGAGCACAATTTGCTTATTAATTGTCAAAACTGGAATGGCATTAGAAAGGATTAATTTCTACTCCTAATAACTGTCAGCCTGAAAAATTCTTGATGGCTTAGATCACAAGGGTAGTAAGAACTCTGGTAATTTTTTTAATCTATGTAATTAAAGTCATGTCTGTGATGATTCTCCAGGAACACATTTTGTGTCAGTCTTCCAACTCCCCATTTTGCTCATGTTGAAGTCACCTGCAAGGGCTTTCATTGACCTTAAAGGTGTCAAGATCTATCCAATAGAAAACGCTTAGATGCTAAAATGATGGTTATATATATCCACAGTAAAAATGTGACTCTCAGCAATGTATTCCTGACTAATTTTTGATAATTGATTTATATTAAACTGATGTGTCTTCTTTACTTCATTAAGTGTTTTATATTTTTCAGAATTTCAGTGTGCTAAAAGTGCAGAATGAAGTACTAATAGGCATAAACTGAATTCTTCGCTTATTTTAAGTAAATCCCTGAGTGGATGAAACATAAAGTTATTCTCTTTGGAATTTTTTTACATCTACATTAAAAATAATACTGCTACGTTTACATGTCCATGACAACTTTTAATTTGATCTTATGAAAGGCCCATTGTCTAAACTTTGTATGAAATCCCACATACAATACTTTCGGGCATACCCAAGGCATTTCGTTCTTTTGAAGCTATTGTGAAGGTCAAACCAAAATATTTGGTGTTTCTGAAACGTGTCGGTATGCCAGGAAGGTTGGAGTTGACAACATGGGTCTGCCCTTGCCGGCCAAGTTAGTTCTGAAGTTAGTTAAGCAAAATTCTGTGTAGTGGAACCTGTTGTTCCAAACCACCGGGGTGGTCCTCTGGCAAGCCATGGTGTTCATCCCCGCAGCCCAGCGCCATGTGCTGGGGGCTCCCCGGCTTCTCCAGCGTCACAGCTCGGCCCCGTCCCTGCCGCGTCCCGGCCCTTCCCCCGCTGCCGGCGGCTGAGGAAGTCCATTGTGTCCGCGGCGCGGCTCCAGCCCCCCCGACGGACGTTTCTGGTGCGTTGGGCAAGTTCCCAGTCATGCCGAGCATTCTTGGGAAGATCGGGCGATAAGGGGAGGAAATGACGGAGAGTCACCCCAGCGCCACCCGGCCCCGCGGCCCCCCCGCAGCCGCCCCCGGCGGNCCGTCCCGCTCCCGGAGCCGTGCGGGCTCCCCGAGCCGGGCGGCGGCGGCGGCGCTGCCTGCGGGAAGCGCTTCCAGCCGGGAACTGCGTGTGTGGAGCGCTGGAGCGGCGCCGCTCGGGGCGCGGAGCCGTCCGGAGGTGCTGCCTGCGCTCCGCAGGTGCCGGAGGTGCTTTTTGGACCAGGGGGTGAAGTCTCCGGGGCGGCGGGGCGCTGTCACCGGCACGCAGCGGGGAGCTCGGGAGGTGCCCGGCGTAGGGGGCACCTTGGCGGTCGCAGCAGAGACCCACCAGGTTTTCGTTTTCTTTTTGTTCATCTCCTTGTTGGCTTTGGAGTGGGCTCGCTCGCCCCGGGTTGGTGCGTTGCTGTGCTTCCAGAGAAGTTGGATGTTTACAAAGCTGATCCCTAAACAGCTCTGCTGTTTCCTCCGGGAGCTTTGCCGGTATTTCTAGTGGTACATGCAAGTTTGTGACTGCCTTGCTGTTCTTGGCTCGATCTAGTTTATTATTCTGTATCAACACAATAAAAAAGGTATTCCTGCACCTTTGTTAGCACAAGTAACCTCCCACTTCAGCTATGCTGTTGTTGGGGGAAGGATGTGGTAGCAAGATGCAGTCAAAAGAAAAGTGTTTGGAAGAAAAGGAGATTCTGGTGGTCTTTTTACTCCTTGTATTACTTATTACAAGCCTGATACTAGAGCATAGCACAGTTAAACTGATTTGGGGTAGAGATGCAGAGGTTTTAACTAAAAATTGCGTGTTTAATGCAGCGCTCTTCCCAAAGGGAACTGAAAATTTAAGAAAAAAATGTCTGATGTTTGTACAAGATGTTGTGCAATACTTGCTTTGAATATAAGCTGTGTTCAGGACTAGTAGTGATGGATGATTTATGAAGAATCCAAAGGGGAAGCAGAAATGGGGCAAGGGAAATGAAATCAGACTGACAAAAGTATTTTTTTTATATGGCTTTGTTGGTTTTGAAGGCAGTTGTGTGCTTCATTCACCCAACACTGAGAGTGGGCCTGTAAAAACTTTATGTCTGAGAGGAAGAGGAGTTGCTTAAATTGGCTTCACTTAGCACATTTATGGGAGAGGGAGAAAGCGGTTATAATTCCCACCAAGTGCTGTTTGTTTTTTGGGGTTGTGTTTGTTCTTTTGTAAAAGCAAGTTGGAGCAAAACTGGTAAGAATAAGGGGACAGTAAAAGAAAGTTGCATAGAAGATAAAGGTAGAGGGAGAGAACACAGGCAGAAAGGACAAATACTTGAAGTAAATGACCTTTTGGGGAGGGGACCGCAAACCAGACAAGTAATAGGTTATTTAGAGTCTCGTCTTCTTAAATGGTGTGCTGTATGTCTCTTAGAGATGCTTGTTTATGAAAAATACGAAGGAGGTCTCAGGAAATATTTAAAATTTTGATTGATTTAATAAAATAGATTTGTCTTAATTACAGTGCAATAGTAGTACTGATTTATATACTTGAAGTTCCTCTTACCTGTGGGTTATTGCTGTCGTCCCTGAGAACTCAAACATAAAGGTTCATCTGGACATATAATCATTGTATTGAAATTGATGATTTAGTTATTTTTATCCAATTTGAGTAGCTCTCTGTGTACTAACAAAGAAAATTGAATGCCTTAAATGGAAAGTGATGCACTTCAAAATGTCAAGTAAAAAAAAATACTTTCTGATTTTGTGTTCCTTAGTTTCTTACTTCTCTAAACTGAAACTGGTGATATTTCTTACTCAGTGTTGCTGTTGTATTTGCTGGCTAGCTGGAGACACTTGGATTAAAAGTGTTGTTTAGGAAATAAAAATGCTGAGGTGATGTTTTGGAGGGCTTTTTTTTGTTGTCTTAGGTTTTGATGTGGGATCAAAACCAGATGGTATGGGGTTATTTAGAAAAATGAGTGCTAGATTTGAATTTTATTAGAGTAGGATTGCATGTTGTTTGTCTTTTAAAGTCTTGAACAATCTTAAGGTGGCCTCATGGGAGCTTCGAAAATTGCAGCGCAGTAGCACTGGTGGGTAGGCCAGTGTAAGTCCAACACTGACATGACTAAAATCCATAAAATATAATGTCAGCCTTAAAGACATTCAAGTAAAGATCTTTGTGGGGGTTTTTTTTGGTGGTTTTTGTTGTTGTTGTTTTTTGTTTTTTTTTGTTTGTTTGTTTGTTTGTTTGTTTGTTTGTTTGTTTGTTTGTTTGTTTGTTTGTTTGTTTGTTTGTTTGTTTGTTTGTTTGTTTGTTTGTTTGTTTGTTTTTGTTGTTGTTGTTTTTTGTTTTTTTTTGTTTGTTTTGTTTTGTTTTAGAAGTATTGCCTTTTAGTGTCTGCAGTCAATACAGAAATTATTTGGTGTTTATTTGTTTTTAGGATAATACAACAAGCTTAAAAATGAGAGAGTATTACACAAATCTAAGTTGTTTGCTTTATGGATGTGTAACTGTGTAAACATATCGTTCTATTTTAAGTAGAAGATGTGGATGTGTAATTAATTACCAAAACCAGAGTTCAGTCATTATCAACAGTGGTCAATAAAATCAGTCATCTAATACAGCATCATCCAACCCCTTTGTAGGTGAAGAGGTTGGTGTGATGTAAGTTTGTGAGAAGAATGATGAAATTGTTTCCAGGCTGGACTGGAAAGGGAAGGAGGAAATGTTTCAGTAATGATAAACCCCACTTAAGCTATAAAAATTTTAGAATGAAATGCTTTCATCAAAGCACACATTAAAAAAGTTATGAGAAATATTACTTTAATCTATAACTTAGTAGAAATGCAGCCTGAAAGTATTTCCTTAGATTAAGCTGTCCAAGTGATGGTCACTTCAGAGGGAAGAAATGGAAGTAAGAGGGAGAAGGTATGTCTGCATGTTTCATGTAACACGTAATTTGAAGTTACAAACAAAACATCACATACAAAAACCCAACCACAACTCGCAGTGTGTAGTGTGTGAGGACCTTGTGGTGTTTGTGCTAAGGGAATGTCACTGGATCAGATCTGGAGGTTGGTTGGTGCATCATGACCCAGAGGAAATAATTGAGCTTGTAGTCTTCAATGTTGTAGTTGATGTTTGTAGGGGACTGATCAAGAGCAGGTCATCAATAACTGATCCGATCTTCTGCTTGGGTTGTAGTCACAGCAGAGGAGCAGAGCGTGGTGACAGTGTTGTTACAAGGTGAGGGCTGGAAGTTTACCTGAGTTCAGCATCCATCTGAACAAATTCCTGATGAAGAAGTCCATCAAGAGTCTTAATCTTAGAGAAGTTACCTCAGGATTCAGAAAGTACTTGAGTGCCAAATTAGTGGAGATTAGAAGGGTATTTTGAGGAAATGATTGTATTGGTTTAGTTTTTTCCTATTTGCATTTCCAAAGCCACCTTTAGAGACAAGATAAGGATGAGATGAACCTTTGGTCTGAGTGCAGCCACCCTGTTCAGTCCTCTATGTGTATATTGTAAAAAAACCAAACCCCATAGTTGTTGAATCAATACATGTAATAAACATTTAGTATTTTCTAATGGATAAAGCATGGAGGTACATGTGAATGGTGCTTTGGTTCTGTCAATTGGTAATCAGCAATTCTGCTCCATCTCCTGTGAATATGAGGTGTGTGACTAAGAAGCATCTGCTGGTTATAACTGAAACTGTGCAAGTTTCCTGCCTGAGGGGAAACTCAGCTGCTGAAGCAAGTGGTGGAAATAATTTAGCTACTGCAGCAGAATTGCATTAGGTTAGACTGGTAGGGTGATACTAATACAGTGATACAGAGTGAAGTCTGGGCCAGAGCTGAGGTGTCAGTGTTTCCTCTCCATGCATGTTTTTGATGATGTTTTGTTGAAGGTGTCTGTTGTGCACTGCTGCACAGGGAGTAAATAGGATCTCTGTGCGGGAGGGTTGTTTTCATCTCTCTGTGTTAGCAGCCTCGGTACCTTGCATCATGAGCCTCCTGCATTTTGTTGTGTTTTCAATGTTTTGAGGCATTATGAGGGTGTCTGCAGGGCTTACTTCGGGCACATAATTGAGGAAAGATGGGGATTTTAACATGGTTCTCTGTCTGTGCTGCAGAATATTATAGAACTGTATGGAAGGCGTTTGGGTGTCTCTGTTGTGGTAATTAAAGCAGACAGCACAGATGTTTCTTTCCTCTTTCTCTGTTCTACCTACACTAGACCCTTCCTATGGTTTTGATAAAATTGGATATGTAGTTTAAAATGTTGTCTGTCTTCTATTTAGTTCCACTGGGATTGGGATTAATGGAAGCACTAATTTAGCTACATGCTCCAGGTAATTTGTCATTCTCTACTGGGGTCAGGCCCCACACTGCATGAATAACTAAGGTCCCTTCCAGTCTTAATTGTTCCATAAAAGTGATATTTCAGAACAAAACTACTTTGCAAGTCAGGAATTACTGCACCAATTATTCAGCTGAGGAATCGAAATATTTGGGATAATGACCTCACTTAAAGAATAGGAAAAAGCCTCCCCTTAAACCAGCAGCTAATGTTGATTCTGTATGAAAGTTTGTATTGCGTGAGTGTTTTCAAGTAGCCTTTGAAAAGCAGGATTGGTGGAGGGATTGTGTACGACAGGGTGACGTGGAGAAAAGCACAACTTAAGAGGCGTCTGTAAAGCCAGGGAACCAGTACAAAATTTTTAAAAGCAAACTTTTGAAACAGGAGGAGTGGAATTGAAATCATTATTCTGTACGGAGAAACATTGCAACAGAAGTAGAATTCCTAGCCTTTGTCAAACAATGCGGGTAATAAGCTTGGCTGTAAGGCATGGAAAAAAAACTATCTGGGCCAAGTGCATCAGAATGAAACAGCCTGGGATGCCATCAGTTTCATTCTTGCTCTTTTCTGGTACCTGCATCCAGAGAATACTGGGCAGGAGCAGAATAGGAGGATGCTGTTAGAGAGCTGAGAACAGGATGGGAGAAAATACAGGGATGCAAAGTTTGGTGAGTAGTTCTACAGCTGATGAAACAGATTCCTGTTGATTTGTGTCTTCCGCTGATTGGCTCTAAGGACTTCTTGCCATGATTCAATCATTTATAAAGTTTATCCTGGTGATAAATCTGCAGTGTCCAGTTATATGAGCTCATCCTAGGGTTTTCTTCTGGCTCTGACACCCAGTGTTCTTGGCAGGGTCAAGGTTTTTGTTTTATGAAACTTACATGGAATTCAATTGTCTTTATGACCCCCATCTCTTAACAGACCTAAATGGAGTGGTGGTTAGGTTCAAAATATGAGGGGAGGAGTATAATAGCAGAAATGTGCTGAGTAAGCTTGCAAACCTGCTGTACCAAATCTGCATGTATCCACATCTGCTGATGGAAGGGCTTGCCAGTGGTGCAAACCATTGCAGGGGAGGAGTGTTGCCATGGGAAACACATGGTGTGTAGGTATCTGTAGCTGCCCTCACTGAGGTCTGGCTGGAACATCATGACAGATGCATCCATGCTGTGTCTCTCTTGAAACATTGATCAAAACCTGAAGATTCAAATTTAACAGCAGCTACAAAGTGTGCCATATCTACTAATGATTCTCTGCACAGTGTCCCGGGTGAAAATTGGTTTCAATAGTTCATAAATTTTTATAAGCACTGAAACAGCTGAGGTTGGATTTTTCAAGGGATTTGTTGCTGATGTTGAAAGACCTTAAAAGCTGAGACTTCCTGTTCTAGTGCTAGAAACATCCTATTCTTGCCTAGCCCTCAAGATCAAAGGTTTTGTGATGAAATTGTACTTTCTAGACATAAATGAAATTTCAAAATAAAAGTGAAGAGATGTGCTTAGGTAGTTATGATCTGAATGATTTGAGCAAAACAAATGAAATGAGTGTTGGTTCAGGGTTTGTGCCCAATTAAAAATTGCACCTGTATTTGAGCTGGTGCAATTGTCTTTGAAGGTTGTGTAGATATGAGCTGAAACAAAGTGGATTCAATTTTCTGGCTAACTCTCTGGTTTATCTCATTTGTAAGGAGGCACTTGCTAATTTTGCTAAAATGACTGGATTAAAGAAGCTACTAAGTTTTTAATGGAAAGATAGCATGATAGAACTGTATAGCTTTAACACTGACCTTTCAGAACTGTTTGTTATTGAGAAAACCTCCAGTATAAACATAACATTATTTAAAAAGAATAACAGCTTTACTTCAAGAAGTTACGTCATGAGTATGTGCTCAGTTTTTTTCTCAGTTTGTAGCAATCTGAATGCAGCTGGCAGAGAGGACTTCTGAACATCAAAGTTCTTGTGACTTTTTTCTTTCTTTTTTTTTGCTAAGGAGTTTTCCTGCTGTGGCAAATGTCTGGCTATGAATTCCTTTGCAGATGATTAGTATTTTCCACAGTATATTAATGCTGTCGTATTTTGCTAAGTTTTCCCTGGTTTCCCATAAAACTGCTACTGTCTCTGGTATGCAGGCAAGATCTGTTAATTTGTAAGTCAGCTATGATTCAATGCGAGTCAAATATTTCAAGTATTTTTATTTTTGTTTTCTTCAATGGCAAAATAACCTCAAAGTTACTTGGAAAATTGCACTTGTTTTGAGGAAGGGCTGGCTACTGTCTGCCAGGTCCTCACTTTATAAGGAATGCAGGAAATGGCCTGACTTGTTATCATTGCTTCTGTATTTAGTGCTTGGACTCCAGGGAATTCATGTGCACTGATTTCTGATAGCTATAAAGTACTTCTTGTAAAGAAATTACCAAATAATATGTTCTGTGCTTGCGTAGAACAAATTATAAATAGGGTATTAGGAGCCTTGGGTGTTTTTGAAAAGAAAGCTGTGCAACTCATCTGAAATAGAGGAGAATGTTAACATGTAGATGACCAGATGGTGAGATTACCTCTGCTTAAGGTAAAACGATTTATGTCTGATGAAGTCATCCCTTGCTTATTAAGATAGGAAGCTAATTCAGATGTTGGAAGTCTTTGTCCTGGTAGGGATGTAATGTCTCGTATTGGTTCCCCAAAGCTTCTTACCAGAAAACTATAAATTCCTTATTGGAAAGAATATTCTGCCTGGTTCCATTTTATGTATTTGCTAGACTAGTGCATGTCTGTCTTTTTTTTTTTTTTTTTAAATGTAAGTCTCTAAGTGAAAATCTGGTTTAAAATTGATTTCCATTCCATGTAAAGGCTTTGATCTGAAGGAGATGGTCAGGCATCTTGCAGTTTCTTGGTTCTTGTTTATTAGTAAGTTTTCTTACTGTTTTTTTTAAAGAGTATTTTACTCTGAAATAATGAACGTGCAATACACAAAATTATACAACAATGCACAGGTACTTGAGTGCTCAAATTAACTTTAGGCTCTAGATACATTTACGTAAAATTGTTACCAAGGAAGTGTTGCTCTTGCAGCAACTCTGCTAGATGGGAGCCAAAGAGGTCTGCAGACTCCTGTCTGATCACAGCTGGTTGAGAAAGGAAATACTGCTTCCAGTTAGTGAAATCTGACTGCAGGAGACAGTATCCCTGGTCAGGGCTGTAGATAAATTATGTGGTTGAGGTTTTAGACCCTGTTTTAAAGGAAGCAGGTGAGGTTCTGCTAGAGCAGTGGAAATGTGGTGACTTCACCCAAATATGAATGTGTCTGTTTAATTTCAAAATTAGGGGACAAGTAATACCCCTTCTGAATTTCTGTTATAATATCTTCAATTGCTTCTGGCTTTCCTTGAAAAATAAACAAAATGTTTCTCACATTATTTGAGTGCTTGGCAAGAGGAGTGCTCTTGAAGGTGAACAGATTGACAGCTGAAAACTGATTATTACTGTTACTTAAAATAGTGTGCAGCAGTTCAGATGAGAGCAGTGCTAGCTTTGCAAGGATCACTTCTGGGTCTTCAATGACCTCCAGTTGTTGCAAACTTCGGGTGAGTTCCTGTAGCTGGGTCAGTAATGGTTCAGGATTCCAGGATTTGAAGTGAAACTTATTTTTCTGAGTGTTTGAGGAGTTCCCTGCTGATAGATGATCCTAATGGAATTTGTCCTTCTCTTTGTAAGTGTTGGAGAAGTTTAAATTCTGTGCACTGTCTGCCTTTGAACTTAGATGGTTGCAAAGTGAGGTTCAAAGTGAAGCTAAGCTAATGTGAAAAAAGTTAACTGATGCTGCATGGTTAGCATTTAAAAGAAGGTCTATCAGTATTTTAATCAAGCTTATGCCTAGGGAGCTTTTCTTCTGGTGTGTTGTATGAATTTACTGCTTAGAACTGGCACGTGGGGTAAAGTTGCACCAAAACTATTGCAATTTTATCAGATTTTTAATATCTTTTTTTTTAATGTCAAACTGTTTGAAAAAAATCCTGAAGTGTGCCTATAAAATCTGGCAGACATTTATACACTGACTTTAGAAGTTTTCCAAGGACAGGACTTAAATACAGCAATCATATTATGTGTATGTAGGCTGTGGAGGCTGTCTTGCAAAGAACAAGGCTAAAATTCAAATTTTCAGCTAACCAGTAACAATAACCTTCTCTCTTGAATGCTGGAAGCCACTGGATTTGTCAGTGCAAATGTGCTGTCATAAAGTGACTGAAATACAGCACTGTAATGTGAAATTGTGCAATAAACAAGCAGTTATTGAGTGACTGGGATTCTCTGGATGTTGTGAATGAAGGTGCTGTGGTAGCTGTGTACCATGTTTCTGAGAGCTGAGGAATGTGTGTTTATCTGCAGTTGTGACTTCCTCGAACAGTGACTCTCCTTGTGAACAGGAGACTCCTTAGTGATATGGAGATCAAGGCCATCAATTTCAGCAGAAAAATAAGTTGTTTTTTTCTTTAACAGCTGGCTGTTGTTATATAAAAACACTTTGAAGACCATATTTTTTTTTCATCTCCTTAAGAAAAAATCACTTGCAATTGTCAAGCAGCACCTGAATGGATTGATAATCTTGTAAGTTGTAGCCCAGGCAGTTCTGAATAGTCTTGGAAAGCATGATTGTATTTTATTTTTTTGAAGAAAGTTCAGCAAAAAGCCCTGCTGCTCTTTGGAATCCTTAGGCAACAGCAAGATTCTGAAAACTGCAAACTGCACTTACCTCAGGCTGCTGCTTGTTGGAAAAGCCAAGTAGGAATTCTTGAGAGGACTTCATAAGTCAGGGTGTTCTTGCATCTAAAAATCTGACATAGCAGTTTTAACCAGCTGTAAGTTAATGAAGAGATTAAGGCCAGCTTAGCTTTCTAGACAGTCTGAGAAGGTGGTGTCAAGTATATGAGACTTCTCATTAGGGTATTATCTGTGGCTGGTAGGCTTAGACCATCAACAAAATATTCAGTACATCTTCAGGAGAAGTTTTGATTGTCCTGTGAACAGGAGCATAGTAAATAATTGAAGGCCACATTTGTGCCCTTAATGGGACCAGAGACCTGCATTGTCTGTAAAGGAGCCCTGCAGAATAGCTTGACGTTTGGTTTTTTTTTATTGATTCCCTGATTGTGTACTACACTGAGCTCTGGAGGTAGGGTAGGCAGCAGACAGGGCAAGACTTCTTCCTCATGGCAATATTTATGGCTTTAATGGGTGGCAAACTCTGCAGTTTCAAATACTGTACAGAAGAGGATCTGGTGTCTGGTTTTTTTTTTCTGTAGATTTTGTCTGTGTTGAATATTTACATAATTATCCTGTGGAATGGATTCATACCTGTAATTTCCAAAGCTCCTCCTTAAGACTTTATGCCCCAGGACCTGAGTTGGTAGTTTTCAGGGTTTTATAATTTTGTTAGTCTGTCACAGTTTCAGTCTTTCTGAAGCCACCCTTTTTTGTTTAAATCTTGTCTTGGTAACTGTAACATAATTTCTTATTTAATTTTGCTTTGTGAAGGGTTTCACTTGGATTTGTCTTCAGACTGAGCTGAAATGTATAGAACCTCTTATAAAGATGTCTGTCCTTCACACTATAAGCCATTGAAATGAAGTAGATAAAACAAAAGCTTGGCCAGACTTAAAGAATTTAAAGAATCTGTTATGAATCTGTTAAGAATCTTGCTGTCTGTGTGCGGAGTCCAGAGAAATACAGTCACTTTGTTTGAAGCACATCATGCTGGTTTGATTCAAGGAGGGCAAAAAACAAAAACCAAACCGTTCTAATGGGTGTGAATTGAAAGAGAACATAAAGAATTTTGAGTTCTCTGCCTTATTCGCTACAGAGAATTCTTAATTTGTAGATTGTTGCAGGACTTAGAATGATTTGCATCTATAAGGCTCATCTAGTTCAGTGAAACTGTGTTTTAATGAGGATTGCTGATTATGTAACCCTCCTAGCAGAAACTCATTATTCCTGATTTTTATCTTACTGCATGGTGTGCATACTGGCTATTGCTGGAAGACATCTTATCTCCTGAGTTCGGCTCTGACCCAGCTGTGTGCAAAAAGCTGGAGAATAAAGTAGAAGTAATGCTGGAAAATAGCACAGTTCTTGTGGTAATCTCTTGCAAGATTATTTTAATAAAGAGTCTGCAGAGATATTGTGGTGAATATGGGAAGTGTCCTAAGCACACAACTGGAATTGGAGAAATGTAGAATACCATTTTCTTGGTGGTGGCCTTCAGCAAAAGTGACCTTTTGTAGTTTCTTCCCTTACCTAGTAGTGAATGACACTTCCTGTAAAGGGCTTTTAAAGAGATTAGTCAATGAGCAGCTGTACTTAAATAGCTTATTTTACTTCTCCAAGAAATATCATTTCATAACCATTATTTTTCCTGTTAAGAGGGTAAAGTACAATATTTTCCAAAGGAAGAGAGGTCCTTCAGTGTCATTATGACCATTATAATCATGGTACAGCAGTTTGAAAGGTCTGCTTTTGTAATCTAGTGAAGTAAGGTGGAAGTCCTCTTGATAATGGACTTTATCAATGCTATATTTGTATAGTATTTAGAATGACTTCTACTCCCAAGATTGCACCTGTGTAATTGCTCAAGTCTGAAAACCGCTACACACCTGAGGGTTGCTTTTGTGTGTCTTGGGTCTAACAGTGCAAAAAGAAACCAAGTGCTTACTAGCACCAGTAGGCAGAGGAAGAAAAATAAATGGGTCTTGCATAATTCAAAGATCGTGAATTTATTTGTGTGGCTTCTTTTTAAGTTTGACTCTCTCTCCCTCCCTGCCAAAAAACCAGAAAATTGGCCTCTTTAAAATTTTACATCCTGGGTTTCTGAAGGATATGTGCAACTTTGTCAGCTGGTGTTGTGTGACTTAGTAATTGTCCTGCTGTGATTTGTTGCATGTGTTTCTAATGTTTCATTTCCTTTCCAGGTCTGCTGAATCCACTCTGAAGCCAAGGGTAGACACCCAGTGCAAGGGAAGCGTTGCTGCTTTACATGGACATCTGCTCTTGCGGCATGGCCCAGATATCCAGCAGCAATGGATTCAAACAGCGCTCCTCACCTTCTCTGTCAGCCCCAAGGTCAAAAGATGTGGACAAAGAGGAGGCATTGCAGATGGAAGCAGAGGCATTAGCCAAGATGCAGAAAGAAAGAGGTGTAGCTGGTAATAAACAAACCTTTCATTCTTTAAGCAGCCCCAGACAAAAAGCACAGACTCATAACAAGCAGGACCATGATCTCATGGTGTTTCCAGAGTCTGATGCCAAGAGCATGGAAGATAAACTAAGTACCATTGACATAGAGAAGCTTACTCATGCTGAACTAGAGAAACTGCTGCTGGATGACAATTTTGAATCTAGTAAAGTACCTACATTACCAGCAAGTCCTATTTTGAGCCCATCCATGTCTTCACAATTTTATCTCGGGCCCACGGGTCAGAGGAGACAGTGGACACCTGGAATACCAGCACCTGTGACATGCACTTTACCTCCTATTTACACCTCAGCTTCTTATACAAAACAGACTGGTGTATTTCAGAATGGATTCCATCCAAGTATGTCGTCCTATCCCTCTAGAGAGCCTATTTATCTTGGTCTTCCAAGACAGTCACAATACATTTCATACCCACTGGCAGCTACCACACCTTTCCATCCACACGGAGGCCTACCTTTGTACCCTCCAGTACTCACACCAGAAATGGCAAAAGTATTTGACAAAATTGCAAGCACTTCGGAATTCCTGAGGAATGGGAAGTCGAGCACAGACCTAGAAATGACTTCCATAAAATCTGCAGTGTCCAACCTGCCGGCCTCGGAGAGCTGTGGGGATGTCAGTAAATTCGACTGGCTGGATTTGGATCCTCTGAGTAAACCAAAAGTGGACAGTGTGGAGACTTTAAACAAGGCAGAGGATGATGGGGAGAGGGTTTCAAGTATGATTGCTGAAGACCCATGGGATGCTGTTCTGTTAGAAGAAAAGGTGTTACTAGCTTGTCATCTGGAAAGAAAGGTTAATGGGAAATCTTCCGGAGCGACGGTCACGAGGAGTCAGTCCTTAAACATGAGAACAACTCAGCTTGCAAAGTTACAGGGCCAAACATCACAGGTATGTAAATCGGTTTCTTTAAATTGCAGTATAACAGTAAAGATTAACAACAGTACTTAAAGACAATTTTAAGGTCTGTTATTTACTTTATGTGTATTACTTGGCTTGAGCAATGTCCAAATAATGTGATGTTATGGCATATGTATTAATGCTATTCAGAAAATTGAACATTACTACTGAATTATCTCCCAAAATGCCTCTACCCTTGTGTAATCCTTCTACATTTACTGAGGAAATTGCTGTTTTTCAACTCAACACTCCAGTAAGAAATAATACTCAACACAATTAAGCATCTAAATAATTGATAAATATTTCAATTTTATGAGCACTTCACATGATGCTGTGAAATAAAAAGGTGGTGACCTAAGCACTGAAAGCTTTATCTTGCCTTTTATAAGACCACAATAATTCTTGTTTTGTAGGTAGAAAGCTTTCCTTCTGTGTAGGAATGCTAGACAGAACTTTTGGTTATACTGTCGTGGGTGGTAGACTGGCTGTTGGATTAGAAACACTGTATTTCTGCTCTAGAAGAGGATGAAACATGTTTGTGTGATGTTACTTTTATCAGGCAGGGCAAAAAGATGTTTGAGAGATTCTTCTCTAGGATGACTTTAACAAAACATTCAGGACCAAATTCTCAACAGGGGCTTTATTTATGGCACTGGTATCTTTGAACATGGAGCACATGCAGTTTGTGTCAAAACCACACTGTGCAGCAGGTCATCAATACTGTCACACTCTAATCTGCTTAATTACACCCCATTACGGCATCCTACTTTTTCCCAAGTCCAGGAAAAGACTGTAGGTTATTTAACTTTCCCTGTATTTTTAATTCTTTCTGTGATAATTCCACCACCACAAAAAAAAAAAGACGTGTTTTAAAATATTGATCGGTTCACTAGAAAGTGGATAGAATACTTCTGCGTTTTGGGTTGGTTTTTTTTTTTTTGGTGGAGTACAAAGAAAGAGAAGTGACGGAGTTTTCAGTGGAAAAGCCAGCACACTGGCAAGAGTGATAATGGCCAAAAAATTGTATTTGTAGAAACTGGTTAGAGAATGGGAAGTAAATTATTTTTTTTGCTTTGGAGACTTAGGTTTACAGCTGTTTTAAATCTTAGGTGTTGTCTTTCTAGGTGTTTATAATAGGCTAGGGACATGCCATAAAAACCCAACTGTTATCACTCAAGGATATTTTCCAAGTAATTCCTTAATTCTTCCCTCCCCACCCCCAAACTGGAGGAGGTTTGTTTTGTTTTTTTTCCTCAGAAATAGGAATGTTCACTAGACTGTGGCCTAAAAGGCTGTCTAAATTTCCACTGAAGTGAAATTTTTGGCCCCTCGTTTGAAGGATTTCCTGTTTTTTCTGGGTTAGGTGTCAGCATTCTGGCAAAAGTTCAATAGAAGGCCAGCGGAGAATGAATAAAAACCACCCTGAAACCCAAAGAATCCATTTATCTCTGGTTTTGTGCTATGTGTACAGATCTTGGGTCTGACTTAATTTTTTTTTTCTCCACTTGCTGTTGAGCTGTGATGCATTAGCTCTGTTATTTCCTAGTATTTGGAGAGGCATGTCAGTTTGGGCTCTACAGCAGTTTGCTTCTCAGTTTGCTCTGTCATCTGGTGATGTGTTTGTCAGTTTTTCAGTGGTGGTTGGTTGGCTGTAATTAACTTCTGGCTAATAACTGGGCTGCATTGGCTCAGTGCTTCTCAGGTGGTGTCTGTAGGAAGTAATGTTTGACTGTTGCTGATTGAAATCTGGCTTTATACATTCCAGGTTTTTTTCAAGAATGTAGGACTTCAAAGGGTCTTGCCTGTTCATAAGGTCCAGTCTCCTGCTATTTGCATGTCATATATTGGCTACTGATCCATGAATGAAGTTCAAGCTCTGCCTTCACATGTGGTCTTTCCTTCCTGCCACTTTTGATTTAAAGGCTGTTCCAGCTCCTCCTCATCAGTCATCTGATTTTCAGCAGAGCACATTTGTAACTAGCTGTTAACAAATGTTCTTCTTTCAGGGTGGAACAGCAGGTACTTAAGATGAAAGAATCATTTTGATATTTACCTCAATATGCTACAAGACATGGTAACTTTCTGTCAGCTTTCATTGCAAGCTCTGTGTGAGAACTTTTCTTTTTTATTTTTTTGGAGATGACTTCTGAGCATTTTAGCTCTCTGTGTGAGAGCACAGTGTACCACGTGCCTTGTACATCAATCAGCATGAATAAACCCTCGTTACAGACAGGGGCATCCTGCTTGGAACTTTTTTATTGCATTTCCTTTAGTTGTGATAGAACATCAGAATTGACAGAACATCAATTCTGTAGTCAATTAATTTTTATTAAGTCACCATCTTTGTCAAACAAGTTCTTAATTTATAGCAGACTTCTGCAGTGAATGCCCAGTTGAAAGTTTGAGATTTACTTTCCACTTGTGCTCCTCCAGACTTGTTTTGGCATCACACTCCAGTTCTAGCCTGTATTTTGAAGGTAGATGATGATACAAGACTGTAAGTTAGCAGGGTTGTTTCTTCTGAGTTATTAAGAAAATAAATAGATTTAAAGATTAGTCTCTCAATTGGATATATAACTTGGATAGTCTCTCTTTTGCCTATCCTGTGCTTCTACTTTATTTTCTAATTTAAATAATTTTCTGCTCAGTATAACAGGAAGCTGAGTTGTGTAGCCTCTATTTTTGACAGTTCTCATGTATTTTACCCAATTTACCCTAGTAAGTATATTTTTAAGTCTTGCATCTTAACAACTCTGGATCATTCCCCCAAACCCTTCCTAAAAAACTCAGTCTCGCTGCCCTGTAAACAAAAACACTAGTATTTTGATTCAATCAAAAATATATTTTGATTCTATCAAAACTTATGACTATTTGTCTGTTTAATCCCTGGATCAATGGATTGCTTTGTTTTGATGAAGTTTCTATTTGTATCTATTCTTATTTTTGCCTATTTAATGTATATATTCATATTTGGAGTAGCTGTACATTTAGTATTCCCCTTTAAATAGTTCAGTGTTTGTCACTCATTTCTGAAAGCAGAGGCAAAAAGCATCATTTTGTCCTCTTTTATGTGTTGTTTTCTCTTGCTTTCCACAGAGCTGCTGAGTCTTGTGGCTTTGTATACTCATGGAATTTTATTTAACTTGACTTTTGTTAATTTATTGGGGTTTAGATTTGTTTGCCATTGTTCAGATTAATTGTATTTACAGACCATTTCTATTTTTGCAGCCTGTGCTGACATGAACTATTTATCTCATTTGGCCTGAAGTCCTTTCTTTCAAGTTATTTCCTGTTTGACTGATAGCTTTTGCACCTCCTACATTGGCCCAAGTGGAAGTTAAAGACATTAAAATTCTACTTGTTGCTCAAAACCAATCTGAGTCCAGTGAGTTTAAATAGAATTTCTAGTTTCTCAGAGCTTGTTGTGCTGAAATTATTTTCCCAAAAGTAATCAAAAATTAATATTGAAGTTCAGCTAAAAATAAGGTGTTTGATGTTCTTAATTTTCCACCAGGTCTTTTCCATCATAACATATTTGTAATAACATCAGGTTTCTCTCCTTAGCCAAATGTGACCCTGAGGTGAACCATGGACAACCAAATCTTTTTTTTTCTTTGCTCATTAGATTAGAATTTATTATTTACCCTAGCTAAGCTTGTATGTGTTGACATGCCTTGTTAGTTCCCTAAACTTTGAATTTAACAGTAGAATAACTTGCATTTTTTTCTGTAAGGAATTTACAAGTGGCACATTATGGCATGAAGTGGTGTTTCATCACTGGTGTGACTTTTTTTGGAGTAGGCCCCTTGTTTAGTGCTTTTATCCTATGGTTGCACAGTGCTTTGTGTACTTACTTGTAGTATTCCTTAAAGAGTTTTTAAACAAGCTCTGTGTGAGAAAGAGGCAGCTTCTTGATTTGCCGTGGCTGAGTTTTGTGTTGAGTGCCAACCAGCAGGTGATAGATCTTCATCAGACATGTTTGCCTTTCCCTTGGGTATGTTCCCTGCCTGTTTCCTTGTGATTTTTGGTGTTGTTGTGCAATTGCTTAGAGAGTGTGTTTACTAGATACAGTTGCACAGGTTAGCAGGTCTTGTGAGGTTGGACAGTATTTTTATGTGATAGAACTTATCTGAGATGTTACAATAGAAGAACCTATTTAAATTTAAGGTATTATGCATGCTCTTGAAGCTCATTTCAAGTTTTGTGGCTTTACAGCTTCCTGCTCTAATTGTCTCCTGAGGTATAGCTAATCCCCAATTACACAGAATTTCTTCTTTTGACTGATCAGTGTTCATGCAACCAATATTTTAGCTGAAATAATTAGGTTTAAATGCAATTCAAGTGGCAATTATAGGTTGTATCTCTTCCAAGTTTATGCTGTACTGCTTAAACAAGTTAATTTGAGGGGGAAAAAGTGCTTAAAGGAAAAGACCTGACAGTATGTGGCTCTCTTAGATTTGACCCCTTTTCTGAGAGTCTAATTTAACTATATTGTCTGATATGCTCTAATGAAATTAGCTGACTACTTTGGCTAATAATAAATAACCCACATACTAGTTAAGCAGTTAATCACTGCCTCAAATATGAATAAATTGCGGTGACTTTCAGAAAAACCGTAGTGCAGTCTGCTTTGTTCCTGGCCTTGTGGTTGGATTAAAGGTTTCTATAAGGACTGTAAAATCTTTGGATGAAAAATGTTACTGGTCATGTAATTTATTCCAGGGAGGACCTGGCAGGACCTTCATGAATCCTTCAGGCTAGTGGTGGCTTTTAGACTATGGACAACTGAGTTCCACTGGTTGTTCCAGCTTTTCTCTGCTTTTTGCTCACTCCAGCATTTGTATGGATGTGTTGTGAATTGGATCAGAGAGCAGATACAGATTTAAAACCTTTTGCTGGTTTTTTAAAGTTTATAAGATTTTGCTGTTTGAAACTGCAACTCTCTTTTAGCAGTTATTTTTTTGGATTGGATACTTTAAAGATTGTGGGTTTTGGGAGGTGATGGGAGCATTTGGCATAAGGGATTAAAACAGTGGTAAATGGATTCCATGGGGTTAGTTGTAAGTTTCATGTTCTGAATGCTATTTCCTTCCAGTGTTCAACTTGTGTTTTCCTGCTTTGTCAGAAGAGATAATCATGGGCACCAGTGATACGTAGTGGTTCTTTCTGGAACTGCACTGAATTTGAATTGCACAACTGGAGGAAAAATACATTTTTCTTCCATCTGTGGTTCTGCTGAATTTATCCAAATGCATCAGGTCACTGGTGAGAGCTCAGGATCTGCTTGCAACTTGATATTAACTGATAATGATTCTGGCAAATAAATGACCTACTGCCAAGGAGTCACTGCTCCAGTGAATCTATGCTTTTCAAGTTAGTAGTGACATACGATTTTCTCCATATAGAAATAGATGTAGTATTAATACTAAACCTCAGACTCATGGAAATCTGTCACCTGCATGTGGCTTTGCTGGCTTTAGGAATATGTTTGCAGCTGTTCTAAATGCTGTGTTATCTTTGAGTTGCAGAAAGACAATGGGACCACTGGCACACTGACAGAAAACGTGCTTCTCCAAGCAGTTGAAGGGCGGAATCAAGAACTGTCAGCTTTTTCTGAAGCAGTTACGAAGTAAGAAATGACTGAATATGAATTAACTTTCAGAAGAGGGGGAAAAAAAAATGCTATATGATTAATTTTCAGTTACCTTGACAGGAACAGTCCTATTTTTTTGCTTGATGGGACAAATTTCAGTATGTATCCTTTTTCCTTTTCTTATCTCAGTTTTTCCTGATTTTGTCCTGGTTTGTATATTTTTTTTTCAAGAATGAAACAGATCTTCACTTAAGATCTTCAGTACTAAGATTATTGTATTATCATATGTCCTCTTTCTTGTTTTGGTCCTGTGACTCTCCCTTTCCCTTGTTTTTTGTAAAACTTTTTTATCCTCAAAGTATTTTTCTGTATCTTGTTCATTTTTTATTACAATTTCTGTTGAAAGAATTTGATGTCTTTTTTTTTTTCTTGTTAGCTGATACACCTCAGAAAATCTATCACTCAGTGGATTTCCAACGTTTAAATGCTTTTATTTTTGTTTGTTCCACAACTGGAATTCTGTAACATAAAGCCTTTAAACTTGTCTCTGCTTAGATCAGATAGTGAAGTTCCTTAAAAATCGTGTGGGGTTTTTGTTCTTTCTGCCACAATTTAATGGGAATTTTTGTTATGTTTTGTTTTCTTCTTAGAGAGGACAAACTACTCTTGCTTTTTTTCCTTTTAAGATCAAAATTCAAGAAATAATGGAGGAAATAGAGATCTTTGAATCTCAGTGATAACATCTATTTTTTAAAAGTAGGAATGTTTATGAAATGAAAAGGAAACACCACAAAAACAGTGAAAGTTCATATACATGAATATACTGATGAATATACTGAATATATGAAACGTACTGATGAACAACATTAGGACACAGCTCACATAGGCTAGGCTTGTTGCAACACTTTCTGGTTAAATCTAATTGTTACCCTTTCTTTCAAGACCCAGTGTTTAAAATACTGATGGACTTTCAAGTGGACAGCTCTTGCTGGAGGATCTTGGTATTGTCCAGAATCAAGATGATTAAATAAATGATCCTTATAGAGGAGTTCTGTTCCCAATCTCCTATAACATTACTTTAATATTGGCAGAAGTTGAGGGTTAAATTGTTTTATCCATATTAAATAGCAGAAGATAAAAAGCAGCTTCCCAAGTATGGTTTATTCACTTGTAGGTAAACGTGCAATACTGTTTTTCTCCTAAATAAAAACCTTTACCTCAATTAAGGCCTCCTCCTCAACTTCCATGGCTTGGAATAGCTGCCTTGCATGGTGTCTTAGTTCAGATTAGACTTCTAAGAATTGAAACGTGAAGAGTCCTATTGTTCTTTTTTTTTAATTAACTTTTAGAAAATACTGTGGATTACCTTTTTAAGAACTGTTTTAGAGCTTAGCTTCTGTGGAACAGAAGCTGGATATGTCCTGTAAGAGTTGACCTATTAAATATTTTAAGCTATGTGGTAAACCTGCCTGATTATATGCTGGGATTTTTTTTTCCTGTCTAACTATTACTTGTATAATTAATGTTCTATTGAGAAGAGAAAAATTAAATGGTGCTTTACACATGCAATTTAGGTAGAGAGCCAAAGGTAGTCTTTACTGTTCTGCCTTGTGGTTATTACGATGTTATTTTGCTTTAGTCTTGGGCTTCTCCATTGCAATGTTTCATAAACCTTCTCTTCTTTCAGGCTGAGGACCAAGTTTCCTTATACTGATCAGCAAACAAACCCAGGTTTTGTGCTGAGTCCAATCATGCTGCAAAGAAATATAAGTGGGGAGAGTGCCAGTATCAAGGTTTCAATAGAAATTGAAGAATTCCAGCAACCAGTGACTTTCACATGCGATGGTATGTTCCTGCTTCTTCAGTTGGAGTTTGCTTGTTAGAGACTCTACACTCAGCCCTGGACAATGCCTTTCAGTTTTTGTCATCCCTAGGTCTCAGGGGCATGGGTTGCTTGTGGGAAATATGGAAAAGGTAACTGGGGAAAAGCCTAGTTCTGGGTTAGTGTCTCCATCCGAAGATACTTATAAACTGACAAACTGAAATATTGACTGTAAAAAAGGAAAGTCCAGCAAACCAGAAGCACTATTCTGTCCATAGCTAGATAGGATAAAACAGTTTTTCAAGACTTTTTACTTTGTAGTTATTGAGAGGATAATGACACCAGGACAGATATTTTTAATGTTTAATTTTTCATTTCAGCACTAACTTAAAATAAAATTTTGTAAGCTATCTAAAAATTCAGGCAAACTGCTGCTGGAAAATAGGAACAAACACTAAAACTATCTATTACTTGCCTTCAGTACATGCTTATGAACACAAACACTGAAATGATACTGTTGGATGTGCCACAACTGGCTGTGCCAGTTTTGTGGGTAACCAGGAATATTGGTTTGGGGTGGACCTTTGAGGTTTGCCTGGTTGTACCACATAAATTCATACTCTCTGTGCAGCCTTGACTGCACATTGGTTGTATTTGTAACTGCATACTGTCAACCTCTGGCAGTTGTGGGTGATAAAATAACTGGTAATAAGTGTTTTTGCCTCTATACTTCTGTAACCTCTTGTCACTTGTGAGGGTTATCATTTGGATCTCAGCTTCTGACAGCGTAGATGCTTCAGAGCTGGCTGTTCTCAAAAGATCTGGAAGTGTTCTGTTACATGAACTTGCTGCTCTATTGGAAAAAACAAGCTCTCAGTGCATCAGTGTTTTCATTCTATATTAATTTGCTGGACTTTACATTTTTTCTGTGGTGATTTAATAATCTTTTGTTAAGAAATGAGATGGATTTTAAATATAGCCTAGGAAGGGTTTCTGCACGTAATCCTTAAGACTACTCTTCTAATATTACAAGCTTAATCCTTTCATACAGAAGGCTTTGGTAGGGTAACTAAAATGTTAGGGCTTCAGCCCTTTATTTATAGTATTTTTTTAAATAGCTAGGAATGTGTTTTGCATTTTAACCCCACATATTTTCTTCTTTACACTTTCTACTCCCTTCCTTTTTTCCTGGTGCTGAAACTAATTGCAGTTAAACTACTTGTCTTCCATAGCTGGGGAAAGATGGGTATGTGACTAGTAATAGGGAGTATTTAAAGTTATTCTCTAATTCCTTTAATTCCTTCTCTTCTTGGTCAAATTGTTGTTGCATAGTATGGCTTTCAGTCTTGCTCAGGAGGAACTGCAGCCTCTCAGTGCTCTGTCAACTCAGTTTGTAGAAGGGACTCAGGAGGGAAATGGATGAACTTTAGAGCTTATTTGGATTCATTTTGCATTCATTTATTAGACTTTGCATGAAAGTTTGCTCTGTCTGAGCAAACACTGTGTGTCAGCAAGGAATTAATGTCTGAGTAAGATGTAGGGCAGGGAAAAGGTGGTGACATCTTTGCAGTCTTCACTGGGCTTTGCAGGGCTGGCAGACCTTTGGCAGTGCAGCCTGTGACTACAGCATAGAAACTATCCCTGCATGAACTATCACTGCATCTTTTTTCTTTATCAACTACTAGATATATTCTCTGCTGAAGGTAGCACAGTGGTTTCACCCTATAATA
Source organism: Illadopsis cleaveri (assembly GCA_013399915.1). Taxonomy (NCBI): domain Eukaryota; kingdom Metazoa; phylum Chordata; class Aves; order Passeriformes; family Timaliidae; genus Illadopsis; species Illadopsis cleaveri. Next base: position 741,667 of record VXBB01013657.1, on the reverse strand, counting down.
AGTTAAACAGTGTTAATGACTTAAAGTGTTTCTGAATTCATACTTCCTATCATTCCTTGTTGAATTTCACAAGGTCATTCTTCATATGCAATCAGCTACCTCTGTGCTTGTAATAATTAATCATTTGTTAATGAGATGAAGCACATGTGATGTCTTGTGGAAAATATTGTTGTGGCATTACCTCTCTACCATATCTATCACAGTAGTAATATTTCTTTCTTAAAAAAAAATTGAGAAAATCAGGGTGGTCCCTGGAGGGGGAAAAATCCCCATTCTGAACGTACTGCCAAAACATAAAATTGCTTTTATACAGCATTTTTTTTTACAGAATTTTAAGGCACTTAATGATATTGTTCACAAATGATTTAAAGGAAATAATCAGAAACTGGGTAGGGAGGGCTAGAGAGTATTTTGTATTTAAACATCTTGTGTCATTCAAACATATCTGTATTTTTAGTCAGTGACAGCTGGTGGCTGTGGGGCAATGGATTTTGGCATTGACTAAGATTATTTTTTTGCTCTGTAGTTGCTGGACGGAAGAAAGACTATTTTCCAGAAAACATTTGGAGCCTGATACAAAATTACTGGTAGTTAAGAGTTGCATTTTGCAGAGGTTCAGTGATGCTGAGATCTACTCTGTATTAAGTGACAACCTGGGCAAGTGGAAAGGAAAAAGGGAAAAGAACTTCTAGTAGGATTTGCCTCAGTTGCAGCTGGTATTCAGTTCCTCAAAAGCAGAACAAGTAGAGGAGTTCCATCTCCAACTATCTCTTCAGATAGTGATTTTTAAACTTCAGGTGCCTCTGGGATCACTTACCTATTGGAAGTCCTTGCTAAATAGGGCAAATTTATGATTTAAAAGAAAAAAAGGGGGAGGGCTGTCCTCTATCCTGCAGACTGTGTTTGTACTTCTGGTTAAGTGACTGTACTGTATCATAATTAATAAAGATTTTTGGGGGGCTTTTTATAATGGCAGGCAAGTTTTATGAGATACCTTTCTTGGTGAGAGAAAAGTGAAAATCTCAAACATTTATGTGACAATAGAAGCGTGGAAGTCTTCTCTACAAGTGTAAAAATCAATTTCATTAAATGACTACAATTTCTGAGTGAAAACTAGTTAGTATCACTTGCTGTAGATTTGTATTTAACTTCTGGATGTAATTTCTTTGAACAGTGAGTTCCCCTGTTGAGCTTATAATAATGCAGGCACTTTGCTGGGTGCATGATGACTTGAATGAAGTGGACATTGGCAGCTATATCCTGAAAGTCTGTGGCCAGGAAGAAGTTTTACAGAAGTAAGCAAACTCTTTTTCATTAATACCTAATTTCATGCTCTTTTCATGACACAGTTACTGGAAAGTGTATCTCTAGTGATTAAATGTGTGAAAGAAACCTTTAAAATGTAAGGAAGTCACTATTTGCACAAAGATCAGAAGTTTTTGGAATTGCTCTGGGATACAGCAAAGCAGGTTGTCTTCAACTGTTCTAATGCATGCTTCTAGAGCATTTCTGTAGATAGATATTGTAGTTTTTGAGCACTCTTCAAATCTCAGAAACTGAAAAAAAAAAATCAACTGTTTTCTAATAAACTGGGGGAGTTGTGGTTTGCAGGGTTTTGTTTGTTTCTTGGTTTGGTTTTTGTTGTTGTTATTTTTTTCCAAAACTAATGGCTTACAAAACCCCATTAGTTTTCTGGGTTAGAATATTTGGCTTCAGTGTTAACCACTGTGGTTATGAGTTTCAGCACAAGTACAGGTATCTGCAGTAGTGTATAAAAACTTGTGCAGAAGTAAAAATCAGATCAAGGATGGCGTGGAGGTTGATTCACCCTTTCTTTACTTCATGGCAGCAGGTTGCCTGGAATGTTTTGTGTGAGTTTTTGGGGAAGCAGTGCTTTGGTTGTGGCTGTAGCTTGCTTTTGTTTCACAGCAAGCACTGCATCGGGAGTCACGAGTACATCCAGAGCTGCCGGAAGTGGGACACGGACATCAAACTGCAGCTGCTGACCCACAGCGGGATGTGCAGCGACCTGGCACGGACTGTGAGTACATCTCCTCTGCAAGGGAGTGCTGGGCCCAAGGTGTGACCTCCTTGTGTGACTGGCAAATTAGCACGTCTGCCTGCTCCTGGAAATGCTGATCCTACCAGGAAGTGAAATACATAACTGAATTTGCATGAGGCAAATCACATAAATACGGATAATGCCCCTTACTAGACCTAGTATTTTATACCTGGAAAAAGTATGCAAGCAGTTGGACTGAACTTGAGGCTTGAAAAAGAAGGAACAGATTTCAGAGTTAAATAAAAGTTGGGAACAGTTTTTGAGTTTAATTAAATATGCGTCAGACCATCAAAGAGGGAGGAAGGAGTATTTGGTATTTGCATAGTTGGGCACTTGATGGCTGTTTCTTCCCTCTGTCCCCACGTATACACATTTTACAGGCTATTAAATAGTTATTTCTTTTGCCTTTTGAAGAGATCACCTTACATCTTTCCCCTTCAACACCCCAGGTGTTAGTAATTAATCTTCTAAAACAGTATGCATATTACAGAAAGGTGAGAACTGGACTTAGTACCTAATATTTTATTGCAGGAAGATGATGACAGGACACCTGTACATCTAACCAAACACCTCTACAAAGTAGAGAAGCCTTTCAGAGAACCTATCATAAGGTAATGTGTTGTGGTTATTTTAATAATCAAGTGCTGATCACTGCTGAATTCCTCACCAAGGTTGTGTTCTGTTCTTATACTTGTGTTCAATAACTATTATTTCTTGCAGGTCTTCCATTGAAGAGCTTCTTGAGGTGTATCACAAGCAAGTTACCCTAGCCCTTAAGAATGAGGTAAGGTCATTGTAGATTATTGCTGAACCAAAAGTAGCATGACTAAATTCACTGATAAGGTAGCCGGGAAAAAGGCTTGCAGGTTTTCTCTGGGAAACTGAGAATCTGAACAAGTTGGCAAATGTGAAACTATAATCATGGGTATTTAGAGTTTTGTTCTTCTTCCTGGCTTTTCCTGCAGACCAGTTATTACCTGATCATCACAACTAGAAATGTATCTTCCAAGTCCTGGGGTGCAAAATAACCTGTCTCAAACATGCAGGAGGAGGTTAATTCAGGAGAGTAGGGAAGCGGTCTGAATTCTGACTAGGGCTGTTGTTGACAGCCATGAAGGATGTGTTTACTAACAGATAAAAATCTGCATAATAGAGTGCAGGAATAGTTGTGTACAATGGGAGTTAGAACTGAAGCACATTTGGAACATACAAGTAAGTTCTACACAAAGCATAATAATGTCTTATTCTGCATTATTCAATTAATTTAAAATACCCTGTCAAAAAAATTCTCTCTTTCAGTGTATGGCAGATAGCTTAAAGTAGCTTGAATGTTGAATAGTTTGGAGTAATAACCCATCTGCAAAAGCTAATGGATATAACCTGCTTTGCTCATTTCTCAAAAGGAGAAGCTGCTTTTAACTGCTGATAGTAACATAATTTGGAGTCTTAAATGCTTAAACATTAGATAACTGCGTTTCTTAACTGGTTTCTGTAAGAACAGTCTTGAAATGAATTACTTAATTGCAATACTTTTCATTTCCACTGTGTTTGTTTGCCTCTTCAGGAATGCAGGTCTGAACAAGCTGCTGTCTGCTATTTCCATACTCCCTTAATATTATTTAATTCCCTTGATGGTGATTCACCACGTTCTCAAGGGTAGTTTTGAACACAACCTTTTTGTAGAAGAGCGAGCTGTTACTGCTCCCTGACATGGTGGTGGTTTTGTTGCTTTGCTCTTGCCGCTGCTTCAGCTTCTTTGTTTAGCTCTGATTTCACAGGCTGAGATGAGGAATGTAAAACATCTCCATTCAGACTTGTGTTCTACTCTTTGTAATCTTTTTGAGACTGGGAGCTGTAGTTTGTAGGTGGTGATGATTAGGTCCAAATAGCAACAGTTCTGCATTTGAAATTTTTTTACATCATGAAGTGAATTCCTGTACATACTCAGTAGCTGAAGCTTGCTAATCCAAGTGAAGAAGGGTAATCCATAAATAATTTGTACACAGGCTTTGAGTTCACATTGTTGAACGCTTCAAAAGTTATCAATTGTCTTTTTATTGAGATTTGGGAGCCTGTGAGGAAAATAGCAGTGGAAATTTCTCTTTCCATGTCACAAAGAAGCTGTTACCTTCAATTTGTTAGCTTTGGAAGAATGGCTTAAATATTTACAGTGTCTTCTGACTTCTGTGGTTATTTTCTTACCAGAGCAGTTAATTGTTGCCAGATAACTCTCAATTTAAGAGCTCTCTGGTTCAAATGGCTTCTTTGCTATCCATTTGTAGAAAGGCCACAAGAATACGTCTGGGAGAGTGGTGGTTGGGAATCATTTTACATCTTGCTGAGAGAATATTACAATAATTATTCCTCTTATTTAGTTGTAAGTGCTCAGAAGTTACTGTGAAAGAAACCTACACATTAAGCCTTTAAAAAGTAAACCATTGTTTTGAAGCAAATATTCTAATTTTCTACATGTGTTCTTTAAAATTTGGTGAAGATTTTCCTTGCATTAAAAAACAAACCCTAGGGAACCTAGAATAATTCAGATTTCACTCAAGTGGCTTTTCTTTTGTTGGAAGAGTAGAAGGAAGAGAGTATTAGGAGCAGCTCAACTTTGTCTTAAGTAGCCTACAGAAGTATATTAAAGTGAAGTAAAAAAGATTAGTTCCATCATGGAAGCAGTACTGTAGTGTAAGTAGTAGAAGGTGTCAGTGTAATTTAAACCTGTATCTCTGTGGGCTGAAATTGAAACACAGCTTCTTTAGCATTGCTTCCTCACACTAATTGAATATTGTTCTTTGAACTGCACTTTCTTTTTAGGCCGTGAGGGAAAGTGAGCTTAGTATCTCATTAGGAAATAATTGTTTGCCAACACTTCAATAGAAAAATGGTTGGGAATCTCCTAATGTTTCTTGGCACCCCATTCTAGGATCTGTACTACCGTGTTTTTGGCATTCATAAGGAAATTCTCAATATTGAGGTTTTTCTTTATTCCAATCATTACACCACAGTTTAATGTAATGGAGATATGCATCTCATAGTGATGTTTTCTTGGCAATTCATTAAAAAGCATTAAAGCAATATTGGCTTTCACAATTGTGATCAGATCAATCTGTTCTCTCATACATTCCTTATTAGAACCAGAATAAAGCAGTAGATCATGTAATTAAGACTGTCAGAAAAATCTGTTCTACATTGGATTGTGTAGAGACTCCTGCAATAACGGAATCAGTGAAGAAGCTCAGGAGGGCTGTTAATCTCCCAAGGATTAAAAATGCTGAGGTAAACTTTAACTCTGTAAATTGCATATTTTAACTGATAAATATTATTTCCAGTCTCTAGTAGCTGGCAATAGCAGCAATAGTTCTGGCAGGGTTATGTGGGATTTTTTGTTGGATCTATTTATTTATTTATTTTGCTTGACATCTTCCATTTATTTTGACATCTCTCTGCTGTTAATGCATTAATTGCTTGCTTTGGGAATATTTTCCTTTTCTAAATAGTGACTGTTTAAAAACTAGTTTTAAAATACTGTTTCCTGGTTCTGTAACTAGAAACTTGTGTCACTGGAGATGCCACTAAATCTGACTGAGGGGAACTGACAGGAGCTCATGCTGTCTAAAATTAATGCAGTTATGCTTTAAAGGAGGAATTGACATCATGTATTTTCCCAGTAATGTTTGTGCCTAGCAATAGCATCTTAAAACTCTTAACTGTTCATGCTTCTGCATTCCTGAGCATAAGGACAAACCCAAAATCTCTCAAATAGCACAGAATGTGATGATGCAACTGCCTTATAATGAATGGTTCACTTGAGCCGAATGGTCTCAAGTCATGTTGTCAAAAACAGTCATTAAGTGAGAAGTGTGCAAATAAAAAAGCTGAATAATCTTATAATGCTATTTCTGTTGTCCTGCTGCCTTACTAGAGTGGCAATTCACGTGATGCTCTGTTTGCTTTTGGCTTCATCAGTTCAGTGATGCATTTGTAATACTGAGCAGAAGACAGATAAATATAGTTGTCACAAGAACTAAAATTCTTACAGGGAGGTGCAGAAGACATGAGGACAGCATAGTGAAATACAGCTATAAATATTTTTCAGTGTTTGCTTTTTGATAGGAGAAAGCTGTAGAAATAATTAGATTGTAGTGTACAAATGGCTCCCAAAAATAATGTTGCTCCAGTAGAATTTGAGAAAGGTGGGATTTTATTAATAAAACCCTGCAGTTATTTTATGATGGACATTGACTTGCACAGTAATGTGTACAAAGGCATGTAGGACTGCTTTCAGAAACAAAATTGCTATAAATATTGGAGACATCCAATATTGCTGCATCTTTTGTAAGATACTATTTGATTTTATTTTTTAAAAAGTAATTATCTGTGATTGGAAGAAGCGACCGGGTTTTTTTGTAAGAATGTGAAATTTTTTGATATTCAGACTTCAAGTTGAAGATGCTCAATTAGTACATGAAAAGTGTAAGGAGAGCTTTCATTCTTCTGCAGCAGTTGTGGCAAACTTCTTAGGAAGTTAAAAATTCACTGAGGTTTGGGTTTAAACCACAAGCTTAGTTTTCATTAAAAAGTTTAGATTTATTGAATTTGGCATGAAACCCTTCCTGATTAGAAGGGAGAAAATTCCCATGATTTGTTTCTCACCTCTTGCTTTCAACAGTGTTTTTGTTGAGACTAGACATTGCTGTGATATTGCATCATGTTGAGACTTCCATTTTAGCAGACCAAGAAGCAAACAAAGATAGTACAAAGTAACAGTCCTTACTGTTTGTTTTCTCAGTTGTTTAATATTTTTTGTGTTCAGTAAATTTATACGGCTGCCAACATAAGGTGCCTTACCAAATGCCACAAGCCAAAAAAAGTGGTTTAAAGCTGTTCAGATTTAAATTAATGGGCAATAAGCTAATGACCTCTGCTTTCATCCATAAGAGCCCTGAGCAAGTTTTATCTCTGCCTAGAGAAGTTGTTATTGTTATCCTGAGCAATATTCCATTGTACTGTGTCTTTCTGGACTTCATAAAGAATGTCAAAAACAGGTGACTTGACAAAAAATGAGCTTTTGAATTTGGTGAATAGTTGCTGCATCGTATGGAAATTGTGATGCTGTTAGTTAACTCTTGAGGAACTTTGAGTGAAAAGATGTGTTACATAAACTTAAATATGAGCCTAATTCAGATACTTCATTATTTCTGTATAAGGTGCTTAATAGCTGTGGAAAATTAATATGGATTTTCAGTATTGAAATTTCCTCTGACTTTAAATGTCCTCTGATTGTGTAGGTATCCTTAAAATGTGGTGATGACAATAGCAAGAGCCCCTCTGGTGAGTAAAGTTCTTCAATTTTTATTTAAAATCTGTTTTGAGGTGGCTAATTCAGGAAGAAATGCATAAATAAAATAAATTATCATTTAGGTTCACTGCAGCCTGAAAACCCTCTGAAAGTGAGTCTAGACCAGTTAACAAGGGCAGTTGAGGCCCTTCTGCAACTCCACACAAATTCCTGTGGCAGTTCAGCAGCAATTTCTCCAGAAGAGAGTAAGACTACCAAGGAAGCTTGGACTGCCACAGAACATCTTCAATTCACAATATTTGCTGCTCATGGAATTTCTTCTGGCTGGGTGTCAAAGTAAGTGACACACTTATTGTAAAATTCCTCCTTTTATAGCTTCTTTAAAATGTTTTTATGGTTTTTTTATGTTTAACTGTTTTTTCCTTGTCCAGTTATGAAAAATACTACTTGATTTGTTCTCTGACCCATAATGGAAAAGATCTGTTCAAACCTGTTCAGTCCAAGAAGGTTGGCACATACAAGAACTTCTTCTACTTGATTAAATGGGATGAACTGTAAGTGACTTCAGCCTCTTAAAACTCCATAAAATGTTTTGTTTTAGCTAGCTGCTGAATACAGTCATTGAAACAACTCCTGGTTCTAATTCCATTTCAAGCATCCAAAGAACAATTTACTGATCAAAATCAGAAATATTTTTCCAAATGGTATTTCAGTGCTCATTTTAAAAGGGGGGATGGAAATGCTGGACAAGTGCCCTGTGCTAATGTGTTTGTAGCATACAACTACAGGGAGTTGGGAAGGTCATAACATTCCTTGCAATGGGAATGGCTTGTGCTGCTTTAAGAGGGATTAAAGAATAAAGCTTGCTTGTATGTACTGCTCAATTTATGTAAATGGAGAAGAAAAGCAACTCACTTTTACTAACATGAATGTTGAATCAGTTTTTGCTCCAAGGACAGAGGGTAGAAAGGAAGAAGGAAGAGCATGCAGAGAAAAGATAGGGTGATAATGGCAGGTGGTATCTGATAACTGAAAGGGGAACATTTTTCATTATCTGTGCACAGCTTAATCTCTGCCACTTGAGTTATCAGGCAGCCTCTCATAGCTGAAGCATCATGTGAGCTCTGTGATGCCCCATATCTACTCTCCTGACTGTTTTTAAAGGTCAGAGACAGACCCTAAGGAATACCCTGAAAGTTTGTGGTGAGCAAATTATTTCAGACCAGCAATGGGAGTTTCTAGAACACCTCCCTTCAGAGAGTACTCCAACTACCTTTTTTTTTCTGGTGATGCATGGGATTAATTGTCAGATCTTTTGCTGTCAAGTACTAGTGTATTAAAGTGAAAGGTCTGCTAGGTTGCTTAAAAGCTGCTGACAGCAATGTAGTGCTTTATGGTGCAATTGTCATGTTTTACAGAGAAATGAAATTGAAAGAACATTTTTAGGCAGTAAAAGCAGTGTAAACAAAAGTGGAAGCTGGAATAGCTCAGTGAGGTGTATACTCCTCAGCTGCTGCTTTTTAGGTTTTGTACCATTTAGAATTTAACTTTCAGTAGTTCTTAATAGATTCTTTCATTTGGTTGGGAAACTATTGTCCACTGACCTTTTCAATCTGAAAAATCAGGAGGTGGCTAACATGGAATTCTACGTGCCCTCCCTAGTGAGTGGAGTGGGAAAACTGGTTGTGCTGGGCAGGTCAATTCTGTGCAACGAATGTGATTTAATAGACAGACATTAAAAGGCTTGTTCCAAATCTGACTATGGTGCAGACATGCAATTTAGCAGGTTTTACAAACTATTGGTGTGGGGGATGAAGTGAAGTGAAATATGATTGCATGGATATTTAACACTTGTTCTTCAATGTTAATTGACTTTTTGAAAGCAAGAGGCATAAATGGATTATGTGGATAAGCCTGTAACTTACTAACTGCTGCCTTTTTTCTAATTGACTTATTTTTAATACTTTTATTTTGTAGAATAATTTTTCCCATCCAGATTTCACAGTTGCCTTTGGAATCACTCTTATGTCTGACTTTGTTTGGAATCCTAAATCAAAGTAGTGGGAGTTCCCCTGACTCAAATAGGCAGAGAAAGGGCCCAGAAATTTTGGGTCAGGTTTCTCTACCTCTTTTTGATTTTAGGCGGTAAGTATCCAAAACATGGGTAAGAGTATCAATATCATTTGCTCTGTGTAAAGCTTCCTCCACACCCAGAACTACAGAAATTGCCTCTCTGATATTGAATATAGTGAGCCATGATAAAGGTAAGAATTGTAAACTGTACTGATACAGAAAAAATACATTTCATTAAATAGAGGACAAAATGTGATCCTGTATTGTAGGATTGCCATCTAACTGGCTGAAAAAACTTTACTGCTGGAGGAAGTTGAATATTGTTTGGATGATTATGTCCTCGAATATTCTAAAATTATTCCTTTTGATTCAGAGCTGAATTTATTTTAAAGAATTAAAATACAGGGATAATTAACAAGTGTGTTAAACTTGTGACATATTTCTGGTTTGAACTGGCTTTCCTTCAAATACAGCTGCTGGATGCTGTTACATGTTTTTCACTAAGAATGAAAAGCCTGCTGTAACTTTCCTAAGCTGAGTGTTTCTGGATTGGTTCAAGTTGCTTTGTGCTTCCAACTTTGATTACCAAGTGCATTCCAACATGCTTATCACTTGGGCAGCTACTCAGTGAGACATTAACCAGTAGGCTTGAACCACGGGTGCCCAAATTAGACATCATGTTGCAGAAGCCATCACACCATTGTGAAACAGCTTCTGCATTTATGCTTAAGGTTTCCTTTTATGTGTGCTGCTGACTTCTAGCTCTGACTGGAAGTTTAAATTTTCAAGCAAGGCTGCAGAAAGGCAGCCAGATCTTTCCTGGACAGTCACTGCTGTGTGCTGCTTGTGTCTGTTTCGTGTGCTTTGCGTCCTCTGGTTCTGGATTTGACTTTACTTGTTCTGCTTTCTCCTTTGTCTGGTGATGATTCCGACAGCCTGAGGGTGTCACAGAGTTTAGGATTTCCTGCACTGCAAAGATGGCCTGAAGCTGCTTTCAGTCTCCACCAAAGCTTGGATTCGTTTTCATAAATTACGCTTATTTCAACCTTCTGTTTAAATGCTGCATTTCGGTCTCTCATCTAAATACCACATTTCACAGGACTTGAAAACACAGCTTTTGATTTGAATTGCCAATTTATCATGTCTTCATGGTGTTCTCATTGGAGTTTGTTTGGGAGAAGACCCTACTTTCTGTTTATACAGAGCCCTGCAATGGTGTGTGTTGTTGCAGAGCTTGCTGAGTGGCCTGTATGTAGCAGCTGTAGAGATGCTTAGTGGTCTAATCCACTTGCAGTCCACATAAATTAAATTCAGACCTAGGTAATTAAAGTTGGTAGCCAAATATTCCAGTTACAGTTCAAAATAGCAGCAATGGCAGGCAGGAGCTAAAACTTGAAACTAACTGAAACATAGACAGAACAAAACTGGTCATGTATGTGTTTTGGAAGAATCCATGGCCAAGTTAAAATTCCTTCTGCTGAAGTGCATGTGAAGTGCGTTAAAATGTCATTACTTGAGGATGAGACAGAAGGCTGTGGCAACTGTATTTAATGAGAGAATTATTAAAAAGAATAAGCTATTCAGTTGTGCTTTAGTGGCACGATTTGGTAATCTTTATTGGCATGACAAGCTCCTAGTTAATCAATATTTACATATAACAACCTGTTCTTTATTTGAAATACATATAAACCTTAAAATGTCTTTCAAAATATACTTAAGGCTTGGCCTTCAAGCAGTCTTTTGAACAACATTTTCATTTTAAAAGACTGATAGGAGTTTTCTGTACCTAACATTCAACACTTATGAAGTGATTTATGAAGTATCTTCAGTTGTGCCCTACTACAGTTGGAAATGGTATTAATGCTGGGAATACACCGGCAAATGCAAATGTCATTTGATATGCCCCTGCAGCATCTGGTAATGTGGGAAGTCCAAGCAAATGGTGATGCCTGTAAGATTCATATGCCTGGGACTTTTTTCTAGAAGCTAAGAAGAGTGTGTGTTTGTGTTCAGTTTTTTTCTCAGGGGCAATAGTATTCCTTTTCTGACTTAAAGAACGGGGAGCATCTAATTTATCTGTGTCAACTAAATCAACACTGAACTTTTTACTTTGCCTTTTCCACCTAAAAGGTGTATGCAGCCTTTAAAGCACATAAAGTACAGATGACAGCCAGGGAAAATCTGTTAATTAATTTGACCAAGTAGTATCTTGGTGAAGTAAACAGACTGATACTAATAACCTGTACATGTTCTTTTCTCAGTTTGCTAACTTGTGGGACAAAGCTGTTGCAACTGTGGACCTCATCACATCCTCATCATGTGTCAGGGGTGGCCAGTAAAAAAGGAAATATGGAAAGAATAGTATTGCAGGTTAATATTACTCTGTTTTACTCTGTGCTTTGTTTGAATATTGTGACTTGTAAGTCATATTAGATGAATGTTTTGGGGAGAGGAAAAGTACTGCTAAGTAATATTTAAAAGTCAGTATAGAATAGTGATTACTAAAGTGTAAGGGTAAAGAATGGGAAGCTCCTGGAAGTCTCTACAAATCTGTTACTGTATAACTGTCTGGAAGTAAGAGAAGTCAGAAGTGCTTTGGCATTACATGCTGTCAGAACTGACAGAGAATGTTTTTGAAAGCAATCCATAGAAATGCATGCTGAGATGGGAGTTGTCTGGACACAAGCAGTAGCAATACCAGCTCCTTTACACAACATAAGCTCCTCTCTTTCTCAATTCAGAGCTCAAATTTCCCTCCAAAGAGAAGGTGCCTTACTAGGCGTGGCTCAGCAGTCCCAAAACATGGCCTGAGTCAGTGGTTGGGTGGAAACCACTGGTGTGGGTTTGAACAGTTCTGTGATTATCTCTGCTCTAAGCATTCTCACTTCTCTTCTGAGGAGTGCTGCAGCCACTGCATTGTGCAATAACACAGCTGTACTTTTATGAACCATAGTCATGTAGAAGAATTAAGATGGAAAAAAAATCAGCAAACACTATCTGGGGATTGATGCTCTTGTAGAACCAAAGAGTTCAGATACCCAAACATCTGAGATTGCTGGAAGGGTGAGCTTTCTCTATTTAAGGACGTGCATCATCTTTTTTTTCTTTTTTTTTTTTTTCAGATTGACTTCCCATCCCATGCTTTTGATATTGAATATAAAATGCCTCAAGCTGCAAAGACTACTGTGCATCATTCTGTAGAAACATTAGAAAAACCATTGAGAGAACGTCTCCTTGCCATTGTCTCCAAGGATGGCACCATTGGGTATGTCCATCTCTTCCAGCTGGGCCTTTTTTGCACATGACAATTTGTAGCTAGGGTATGGAATGCTTATATATTCTTAAGTTTCTGTATTTTTTTTCAATATATTTTGAAGACCTGTAGAGACTTAAAAAAGACAATGAAAATTAAACATGTGAAATCATAGTACTGACTTAATGAATTTCCTTGTGCTTTTCATGGCTGGTGCTATAATAGTTTCTTGCTACAGGACTGCTGCCCCTTTGTCTGTCTGTTATAGTCACCTGTTCTTGCTTGGCAGTTTCTCAGTTCCAGGGAGCAGTGGCAGTCTCAGCAGTGGCTGTTCGTGTGCCATGGAAGCTTTTTCTGGCAGCCTTTCCTACTCACCTGCACCAAACTAACATTGATGGTTTTGGTTTATTTCAGATTATACCAAAACTTAATTTTGTCCTGCCCAAATTATAAATTTGAACTAGTGTTTCCTTAATGTTTGAGGCTTTATTTGGCTTTTTTAACTTTTGTGGAGGAAATACTCATTTCAATGTCATTCCATTCTGTGTGTTAAATTATCTGTATGAGTACAACAGTCAGTGGCATTGGGGTTATTCAGGTGATGGTTTGTCATATGCATTATAAACTGAAATGCTCTTGTCTGCAGGCTGTCAAAAGAAGATAAAGAATTTTTGTGGGAGAAGAGACATTATTGTCATAGCCATCCTAATAGCCTACCAAAAATACTGGTTAGTGCCCCTCACTGGGACTGGGCAAGTCTTCCAGAAATATATTCGTTACTTCAGCGGTGGCCTCCTTTATCACCCTTAGCTGCACTGGAACTGCTTGATTCAAAGTAAGAAAGCCAGTGTAAATAAACTCTGTGTTTTGTTCAGCATTAAATGACTCTTTTTTGGTAGAAGATCCTGGAATGGTGGTTTGTGGGAAAAGAATGCCGAATTTCTTGTGGCAAAAGTTAAATGTTTTAAAGTTTTAAAGAACCCCGTGCTTACTTTATTGATATAGGCTCAACCAAGTCATTTTAAGTGAAAGCACAGCAACAGTGGTTAGGGTTCTGAGATTTAACATGCAGCAGGACGGGTTTATACAGCCAGAGTTTTGGGAGGTTTTGAGTGTGCTTGTCCTAAACATGCACATGCAGTTGCATCTTACGTGATAAAAGGCCTTGTACTTGTAGGTCCCTTTTTGGGATTTTAAAGACTTTATATGATTACTTTTCTATCTAGCTGATCTCAAAAAAAGAATAAGAAAAAAATCCTACATGAACAGAGAAAACTTGATGTGGATTTGTGGTGACTTTCTAGGTTTGCTGATCAGGAGGTACGAAATACAGCTGTGAACTGGATAGAGACATTGAGTGATGATGAGTTAACAGATTTCCTTCCTCAGTTTGTACAGGTAAGACTTTCTGCCTACACAGAGGTTTAAATTTTTCTAGCTCTTGAAAACCCAAAGGAATTACTTCTGACTAGTAGCAGAAGTGCAGTTTTGTGCCTCTAACTGTAATGCACAGTAGGGGAAACAGTTTGAATAAATAATCACTTTGTGACTGTCCCAGAGTATTTGTGGTAATTCTGTCTGTGCATTAATCACAAAATGTCTTCATCAAGAATTAAATGCAGACCTGATCTGTGTAATTTCCATTGTATTTAGGCACTGAAGTATGAAACCTACCTTGACAGTGCTCTTGTGAAATTTCTTTTGGCTCGGGCACTGGGAAGCATTCGGATTGCACACTACCTGTACTGGTAAGGGGTTCTTTGTTCCACTGCTCCTGTAATGTATGTGCCACAAGATTAATATTTCCAGATAAAAAGTCCTTCTTAACATCATCATTCAGTAACATAACAATGACAGTTATGAATGGTGATTATACAGAATGTAGATCCTGGTTGTTGGTTAGGGTTTTTTTTTTTAATTGAAAGAACAGATAATGCCTCTACAAAGCACAAACTTCTTGTCTTTTCTATCCTGTATATCAGTAATTTCAGACGTACGTAGTACTGATTCACTAAAATATTTTGATGTCTTAATATTGCATTGTTTGTTGTGTTTTGCATAGGAAAATTTAACTTACATCCTTTATTTCAGGCTTCTTAAGGATACGCTGTATGATACAAAGTTTGGTGTAAGGTATGAGCAAATTCTTGGAGCTTTTCTTTCAGTCTGTGGAAAAAGGCTGAGGGAAGAGCTGGAGAAGCAGACCAGGCTAGTGCAGCTCTTTGGAATGGTGGCAGAAAGAGTAAAGCAAACGAGTGGATCTGCTCGGCAGGTGTGTATGTATTTTTAATTCAGAACTAATCCACTTAATTGTCTTTTTTGTCTAAATTCAAAATATTATGTAAACATATAGGAAGATTTATGAACCTGTTGCTCTGCAAAGCTTAATGAAGTTGATGCTTTTGTCAAGTTTGTCACCTGAAACATATGGTGGTGAGGTGATAGGACACGATAGTATAGGATGGTTTCTGTGTCTGATCAACTGGAAATGAATTTGAAACTATTACTGCTGAAGAATAATCTCATCATGCAAAAAAATGGGATATCTGTTTTTGTGCTGATAATAGAACTTACAGTTTGATGGAGTGGGATGCTGTCATCTGGTTCAGTCAAAAAAACCCCCACAAATGTGTGATGAGTGTTACATTGCTAGGCTTAGGTATTTTTAATAACTAATCCAGCAGCTATAGTTTCTAGCATTCCTTTGACATTGAGGAGTTAAAATAGTGCCTTCAGGGTAACTTTGTCCAGAAGTTCTCTGTAGATGCTTGAGTTAGGAAAATGCTGAATTTTCTTTTTGTCTGCAGGTTGCCTTGCAGAATGGCATGGAGCGTGTGCAGTTGTTTTTCTTGAAGAATAAATGCCGTTTGCCTCTCAATCCCAGTCTTGTGGCAAAAGAGTTAAACATTAAGGTACTGCACATTCAGGGTTTCAAAACCCTTTTGTAAAAATTACATCTAGGTAAAGCTTTTACAAATGAAAAAAATCACTTCAAGTGCTTGAAAGCTCTCTATGCTGTGGAGATGGGGTTTGATCAAAAAGTCTGATTGAATAAGGCAGCAGAATTCACTGAGTAGAGATAAAATGTGTATAAATACAGTGTAAAACTAACAAAGGCACTTGTATTAAAAAATACAGACATGTATCTGCAATAACTAATTACATCTTCAGACTGTGTCTCCTGAGACCAGCAAGCCTAGTTATAGCAAAGCAGTACTCAAAGGGGGGCATAAAAATGTCCTGTGTGTATTAGTAATCAAAAGAGGAAATTGACCAAGAATATAAAATTCAAGCAGTGAGTAAATACTGTGAAACATACATAGCTGCCTGTTACTGATTGTGTCCAGAGATGCTGGGGAGGGAGGCAGCTTTATTTTATTGTGAAGGTCCAGCATGTAATAATGTAGGAGAAGCAGGTAAATTATTTTTCCAGCACTCTGCAAGGTTTGACAATATCTGCTCAACCACAGTCTTGATTATATCATCATGCATGACTGAAAACCTAAAAGTTTGTTAACGCTTGAACTCATCCTGTGTTTGGGAGACAGCTCATCTCACTTTCCTTCTCTACTGTAACTATTAAATCATCAGCAAGGACTTGAAGGCAGATAAATGAGAAGATACTGTGAAACACACAAATACACATTTTTAATACATCTTCTATGTTTCAAAAAAAAAGCTGCTGATAAAATATTTATTCATGTTTTATTCACTCTTCCCTTCAGAATGTATAAAACGTCGCTGTGCAGCACTGTTGGCTTTTGTACAAGAATTCAACAAATAATAGCCAAAGGGCTCGTTATTCAAAGGCAGCACGTAGTCACCACAACTGAAATGTTAAAAGTGTGAATAGACACATTGTGTGTCAAACCTGCTTGTTGTCAGAATGTCTTGTTTTCTGGGCTAGCAGGAATAGTCCTTTCTGACCATTGACACTAATCTACTTGCAGGCCTGTTCTTTCTTCAGCTCCAATGCAGTACCACTCAAAGTTGCACTGATAAATGCAGACCCGCTGGGAGAAGAAATTAATGTGATGTTTAAGGTAGGCCTTACATGTGTAATGGAGAAAAGAAGTTGAATGATAATTGCTATTTCATTGGTCCCAATTAATTTTAGCATAAACCAATAAGCTTTTCAATTCTGTGAGTTTGCTCCTGTGTATCCAGAAAGCAGCATGTGATCAGGCCATAAAAATCTACCACATGTGAAAGTTTAATTGTAGCCTGTTTCTCTTGTAAGTTTACTGTGTCACTGGTTAACTTTTATTTTTCCATTTAAGGTTGGAGAAGATCTGAGGCAAGATATGTTGGCTTTACAAATGATTAAGATCATGGATAAGATCTGGCTGCAGGAGGGACTGGATCTAAGGATGGTTATCTTCAAGTGTCTTTCAACTGGAAAAGACAGAGGTGCTAAACCAGATGCTGTCTTGAATCTTTGCTCCCCTCCTTCAATTTCTTGTCACCCTGATGGTGAAAAACCTGTGGGCAGAGGTGCCAAGGAACAGTTCCACTGCAAGGAACTTCAGTACTTGAGAGTACAATAAGTTAGATTGTTCTGAATTTCCTGATGGCTGAGTGGCATCCAAATGTATTTCTTCTCTTGAGCATTCTGTTGTCAATGAACAGTGGGACAAACAAATACAGTGATAAAAGCTGAGGTTGTTCTTGGTGCTCTTACTGCAACAGAGGAAAATAATGGTGCTATAGCAGTCCTTATTCTGAAAGTTTAATTATGGTGAAAGCATTCCAATGCAAACCAAAGTGTTGGAAGTGTTTGGAATCTGCTGCAGTTGAGTCAGGGAGTATTGTTCTTGTACTGAAACGTGCAAAAAGAAGAAAAATTCCAACCAGCCCTTGCCATGCACACAGACTATCCCCCAGAATTAGTGTCACGCTGGTGAAAGTTCCTTGGCAATATGAGGCTGTCTCTGGGGTTTGAAAGTAGGTCACAGAACTCTGAGTGCAAATACTACCCTGCACCTTGAACATGCTTTTTGCTAGTTTTAGCTAATTCTCTAGAGCTAGCCAATAGAAACTAAAGTTATTTAAGAGGATAAACAATAACTTAAGTATTTCTTCAGTCAGATGAACAGCATGACCAAAACTCTTAAATACATGGAGAAGATGGAAATATAGGTTGGCAAAACTGAGCAAAAAACTTCTATTTATGTAAGACTTGCTTTTTAGAGAAACAGATGGCTTTTCCTCCTACTTTGAATGATGATTTATGTAGCTTTTTTTTTCTTGCTGCTAATATTAGTGTCCTTAATGTACTCAAAAGATTAAAGAGGAAAAGTAAAATGTATGTAAATTACAGATGTCCCTTTAGTAGCTCTTGCCAAGATAGAAGTGAAATTCTCTTAATCAGCTAAATGTTTTCATTTTATGATTTAGCTATACAAATATATTTTAGTAAATTTTATCTCCAAAGCAAGGCCACATTATAAAGCCCACTGTCTGGTCTGTTTCAACGCTTGACAGCAGATAAAGTTACTAGATTATTTTACTGTCAGTGTGTGACAATTGTCAGCATCAAAGTATTTTGCCCATAAGACTAATAGGAGTTTATTTGATTGAAACTAATAATTCAAAGTATAACTTAAATGTGCATTCTAGCAACTGTAAGTAGTTGTAGTAAAGTAAGCTAAGTTGGATTGCTAGGTGTGTTTCATGGTTTACTTTGTAACATAGTCTGTGGAAATCCTTGGGGGACTACTAGAATTTTTTTAACACCTTACTGGGTTTTGAAGGAGATTGGTCTAAGACTGTAAGATTCATCATTGTTAGAAAAGTTTCTACAGAATAATAAAAATGCAGCCTAACTTAAGGAGATAACTAAATAGACTTTATTTTTTCTATTATCAAGGCATGGTAGAGCTTGTTCCTGCTTCAGATACACTTAGGAAAATTCAAGTGGAATATGGAGTGACAGGTTCTTTTAAGGACAAGCCTCTGGCTGAATGGTTGCGGAAGTATAATCCTACAGAGGAGGAATATGAAAAGGTAACTTTTCAGCACTGATTGTTTTGCAGATCTTTTTAAAGTGCTAAGTACAAACTGATGAAAGAATGAAATTCATATTCGAGATCTTCCTTTGAAATTTTTGGTTTGTATATTTAAGAAAATTTTTTTTCTGTACTTGAAAAAGAGCAAATTAAAGTCCCCCCTATGAAACAGAGCCAGATGGATTCACAGGATTCTCATCACGGCTTTTTATTGGATATAGAAAAAATAGTCTTTAAATTTAAGAGAGGGGGGAAACAGTGGCCACTCCTTGTACACATGAGGTTCAAAAATCAAAATGTTTTTTTGAGCTATAATGCCATTACAGTACATTGGAAATACAAGTCTTGTACCATTTTCTTTGCTAATATAGTTTTGTGATTTGTCTTCAACTCCTCTTTTCTCTTTCATTTATGTAAAAAACAAAATAACCATTTTTGCTGGACACTGGGATATCAAGAGATTTTGGCAAAGCTAACTGTTGGAAGAACAGTATTTGGGGAAAAAAAAGCAAATTTAGGGTCTGGGTTGGATTTTGCACTCATTGAGATTGACTGTTGAATACATGAATTACGTTTTTCCACTAATATTTGATGTCAATTCACTTCTTTTCTCTCCCTCNAAAAACAAAATAACCATTTTTGCTAGAGAGTGGGATATCAAGAGATTTTGGCAAAGCTAACTGTTGGAAGAACAGTATTTGGGGAAAAAAAAGCAAATTTAGGGTCTATTTTGCCTGGGTTGGATTTTGCACTCATTGAGATTGACTGTTGAATACATGAATTACGTTTTTCCACTAATATTTGATGTCAATTCACTTCTTTTCTCTCCCTCCCAGGCTTCAGAAAACTTCATCTACTCTTGTGCAGGATGCTGTGTAGCCACTTATGTCCTGGGAATCTGTGACCGCCACAATGATAACATAATGCTCCGGAACACTGGGCACATGTTCCACATCGACTTTGGGAAGTTTTTGGGACATGCACAAATGTTTGGTAGCTTTAAAAGGTATTTCCTGTACCTTAGCAATGTAGAGAATGGAGTGATTTTCTTTCCAAGTGTTGCTCTGGGAGATCTGCTGTAGATCCAGTACCATGTGAACGTGTTGTGTAACCTGAGGCAGCACTGGGGAGAGGAACCCAACCCAAACCCATTTGGGTTAAAACATATAAACCCCATATAAAAAATTATATTAAATATTCCATTAAAAATATTAATGGAATATTTAATATCTTTACTTCAGGGTGGAGATGGAGGGCAGCAGGAAGCACATGACAATGAAGAGACCTCATGATAAACTCACAATTCTGTGCTTTTTGAACAGGGATCGAGCTCCTTTTGTGCTGACGTCAGATATGGCTTATGTCATTAATGGCGGGGAAAAACCCACAATTCGCTTTCAGCTGTTTGTGGATCTCTGTTGCCAAGCTTACAACTTGATAAGGAAACATGCCAGCCTCTTCCTTAACCTACTTTCATTGGTAATCATTTTTCACATTCAATTGAAACTTGATAGATCTGTCGTGCTGGGTTGTATTAAAAACTATGCTTTTTATGCTGCAGAAATTCATAATGCAGGCTTTTTTTAAAAGCCAGAAACATCTGATCTACTTTTTGGAAAGCTTTATTTAGAATCTTTTAAGCTTTTTTACTGCCTACCTCTTTCTTGAAAATTTACAACTAATACACTACCACAAATCGCACTGCAAAGAGTTTTTAACTGTTTTCAATTTAGCAGAAATAGTGAATAACTACTGATTTTAAGTAATTGTTGTCTATTGCTGTTAGTACTTAGCAATTTAGTGTAGCTATGAGTGAATATGAGGGTCTAAGTCTTAATCATTTCAGTATAAAATCATACTGGGTTTATTGCATTAAAACTAAATTTCAATTCCTTGTAGATGCTTTCTTCTGGGTTACCAGAACTAAGTGGGATTCAGGACTTGAAGTATGTCCAGGATGCTCTCCAGCCCCAAACAACAGATGCAGAAGCCACCATTTTCTTTACAAGGTACTGGATAAGGGAAAACTAAAATATCTCCCAGTATCACCCTCTTAATGGGAGATTTCTGATTGGAAAGAACGTACTAGGGATGGTCACAAGTTGTCTGTACAAGTTGAACAGTTACATTGTTCAATCATAAAATACCAGTTAGCTACATAAGTAAGATCAATTCCATATAAGAGTAATGCTTGTGCTAAAATACCTTGCAGATTTTAGGGGTGACCTTTTGAAGTGCTGAGAGTAATTCTGTCTGGCTGTTTAACACTTACATTTTGAATACATCCTAAATAGTTTAATAGCAGAGTATATGGTTGCATTGAAAAGAGGTTCTCTCTTGGAGAAGTGCTTTTGCACACTGGGGAGGGAGGGAGGGATGATGCCCCAGTGTAAGTGGAGGAGTGTGTACAGTGTAACCAAGATGTTGCTACATGTTAGAAAAGTGTTACTGTACTTCAGATATACGGGAGAAACTGCAGCGGTGTGCATGAAACTTAGAATCATAGAAAAGTTTTGGTAGGAAGGGACCTTTAAAGGCCACCT
This sequence comes from Illadopsis cleaveri, assembly GCA_013399915.1. Lineage (NCBI taxonomy): Eukaryota > Metazoa > Chordata > Aves > Passeriformes > Timaliidae > Illadopsis > Illadopsis cleaveri. The sequence goes on along the minus strand of VXBB01013657.1, from coordinate 720,426 downwards.
AAGACCAATCCACCTGCAATGAGCAGGGGCATTCTCAATTGGATGAACTTCCTCAGAGACCTGTCTTGACATCTACAACCCCTCTGGGCAACCTGTTCTGGTGTTTCACCACTCTTACTGTAAAAAGATTTTCTTTCTTATATCTACTCTGAATCTATCCTCATATACTTCATCCCTTGTCCTCTCACAACAGGTCGTGCTAAAAAGTTTGTGCCTGTCTTTTGTATAAGTTCCCTTTAAGTAGGAATGACCTCCCCATGAAAGGCCACAATAAGATATCCCCAGAGCCTTCTCCACTCTGAGCAATCCCCATTCTCTCACACTGTTCTCACAGAAGAGGTGTTCATCCTTCTGATAATTTCTGTTGCCCTCCTCTGGACCTGCTCCAACAGGTCTGTGTCTTGCCAGGGCTCCAGAGTTGGATGCATGTCTGGAAAGCCTTCACGTCTTCAATAAAAATCTATTCCAAAGTTTGCATCCTGAGGCTTCTATTAAATGTTGATATGATACTATTTATATAGCCCATTGATCACTCTTAAAAACCTTTTCTTTGTCAGTGAGAAATAGAGTTTATTTTTCTTAGACTTCAATTTGATGCATTGACAGAACCATTTTTTTTGTTCTTTGTCGTTTTCTTTTTCTAGACTGATCGAATCCAGTCTGGGAAGTGTTGCCACAAAGTTCAATTTCTTCATTCACAACTTGGCTCAGCTGCGTTTCTCAGGTCTGCCCTCTAATGATGAGCCCATCCTGTCGTTTTCTGCTAAAACCTATTCTCTCAAACAAGACGGCCGAATCAAACAAGTGTCTGTGTTTACGTATCAGAAGAGATACAACCCAGATAAACATTACGTAAGTATGTGAGAGCTGTGTCCACCCAGGGAGGATAATGGTGCATTTTCTTCCAACAAGACACAGCAGGGACAGCTGACCTAAACCAGCCAGAGGGATATTCCACCATGTATAATGTCACTGTCAGCAATAAAAACTGGGGGTACAGGAAGAAAGCAGGGGCCAGGACAGGGTTGTCTTCCAAAGTGGCTGTTTGGGAACTGGCTGAGCATGGATCTGCTTGTGGGCTGTGGTGATTGTCTTGCGTCACCTTCCCTCTCCAGAACTGTCTTTATCTCAGCCCACAGATCTTCTCACTCTTGCTCTTGTTCTCCCCACTGTCCCACTGGTGAGGGGGTGGGAGTGAGCAAGCAGCTGTGTGGGTGCTGAGCTGCTGGCCAGGGTAAATCAGCAACAGCACTGCGAGAGTACAGACTGGCATTTCTAGCATCCCATAATATCCTTCAAAATGAAAACACGTCTTGAAAAGCATCTAGAAGGAAGTAGAAAGGGCAGAAGTAGTGTTGGTGGAGATTATTTTAAAGTACAGGAATTTGAGTCATGCTGATGGGCTTTTATGTAGCTGCCTTGTGTAAAATGGCTCCTTCCTGAGTAGGACTCGTTAAATCAGACACCCTGGTTTTGGTCTGGCCTTCCATTAAAATTTGATTTGTTCCTCCTAAGTAAAAGCATTTTCCTGTACACTCTTAGGCTTACTAGAGGCACCAACTGTTGCAATTTGCCCTCAGGATATTAATAGACCTGGGTTACACTTTGAGACTTAATATTTGTGTTCCTATGCAGATGTGCAACCTTCAATATTTTTTTTTAGTTTTTTTATTTCTCTACTGCTGTTTGCTGGGCTGGATTAACCATCTCAAGTGACATACAAAAAGTCCTGAACTTTTTTATAAAGTGAGCTGTGTTGATAGATGCAAATGTATGTCTCTTTCCAAGCTGTGTTTGCTGTAAATGTCTTAATCTAGTAAGACACCAGCAAGGGAAGGTAGAACAAATCTGACTAATGCTGGAAGTGAAGAGCTTTGTACTGAATCACAGTATAATAAATGTATTTGAGTATTTCTGGTCTAAGCCAGAACAGCCTTGCCTCTTCTAGGAAACTGTTAGGATGGTCTGGATTCTGTCTAGATTTTTAAAGTTAAATTATATGTTATAAGTTTAACTCCTGTACCCATAAAATGAGGCCACTGGACTGAATTTTCTGTGCAGCTCTCAAACTTCATTTCCCTTGAATAATATGAATGTATCCTGGGACTGTACCCACAATACTTTAAAAAATTATTTTCATGTAATGCAGTGCATTTGCATCCTCCCACCAAATTTTCGCTTTAAAAGTGGAATCCTGTAGAATCAGGAGAGAATTAAATTGAAAAGAATACACCTGAAAGGTTCTGTGGTAGTTTTGGCCCCACAGGTACATGTCTCATGTAATCCTGCACCAGTGTTAACATTTTGTATACCTGGTAGGAACTTCCAGTCAGCTTCAAAGGGAGGGTGTGCACAGCTCAGCCTTACCCACCTTCATCATCCTTCTCTCAGCTGTGGCTCTACCTTATGGGAAGATCATCTGATACTACTTTGCATGAAGGGCTATTTATAATTCTAACTCTACTATGAAATGCAAATGGAGGAATAAGGGATATAATATAATAATGGGATATGGATTCAGGAGAAAGATTACTATAGGAGAAAGAGTTGATTGTGAAGAAAAATATGTCGTTAAGTAATTTTATAATATTTTTATATAAGCTACTTTTATTTTTGTGTTTTGGGCAGATCTATGTAGTGAGAGTTTTGAGAGAAGGGCAAGTTGAGCCAACGTTTGTCTTCCGAACATTTGATGAGTTCCAGGAGCTCCACAACAAACTTGGCATTCTCTTTCCTCTTTGGAAGTTACCAGGGTATGTTCCTAACTCACTCATCACTATTACAAAAGCAGCAAAACTGCTCCCAGCTGGGTGGAGGAAGAAATAGCTTGAAATGGAGACAAAACTGCTGAGGGGCAAGCTAGACCTCAAAGTTGGCAATTAAGGGAGAAAACAGTTGTCTCTCGGTTTTAAGGAGGAGATCCAGAGGAGCATCTCAGTGTTGTGGTCTGTGTGTCATATTACATATAATAATTACCTATAAATATTTCCTTGCCTTTCTGGAGGGTCATAGCATGCTGTGTTTCCACTCAGGATTGGCAAAAAATCCCCCAAAAACCGGATGTTAGCACTTCAGGACGGAAATGACAATGGAATCCTACTGTACTTACTTCTGATAAATTAACTGAAAACTGTGTTGTTCTTCTCATGTAGCTTTCCTAATAAGATGGTTCTGGGAAGAACACATATCAAAGATGTAGCAGCAAAAAGAAAAGTGGAGCTCAACAGCTACATACAGAGCCTGATGAACAGTTCTCCAGAGGTGGCAGAAGTGAGTACACATAATTTAAATCAAACGCTGGTTTTCAGGTTTTGGTGCTTCCTAACAGTTAAACTAACGTGTAACATTTCTTCCAAATTTAGTGTGATCTTGTTTATACTTTTTTCCATCCGTTACTTCGTGATGACAAAGTGGAAGGAATAGATGGAATAGCCAGACCTGCAGGTAAGGGATGTTTATAAATTGGATTATACAGTACAGCACATTTACAGTGTGAGTCTTTGAAATCTTTCTTAGTTAACTGTAGTTTTCTCTCATTGAAAACTGCATCCCTGTCTTTCCAAATGTGCCTACATACAGTTTCAAGGACATACATACCAAAAATTGCAATAATGTGTGTGATCACTGGGGCTTGTTTATGGCTTGACTAAATTATTCAGGTTTTCACTCCAAGCCGGTTCTTGCAAGAGAATGCAAAAACCTTTAAAGCTTATAGCGTTGCCTCTGTTAGGGATCTAGAAATAAAATCAGGAACTGAACTTGGTCTAAGGCTTGTATTTTTTCCCATATGTGATAATTCAGTGTAGTAGTGATGAAAACGTACCAATATTACAGAAGAAATAATTGTCTGTTATTTCAGATACAAGTCCATCAAGTCCTACCTCAGGCAAAGTGGGAGGAGAAGTGAAGCTTTCCATATCCTATAGAAATAGCACTCTATTTATCATGGTGATGCACATCAAAGACCTGGTAAGTGGAGATACTGCACTCACTGCCAAAAACTCCATTTTCTCAATTACCATCTTGACTTAGATTGATGCAGGAATAGTGAAACTCTCTGTTTTCCTCTAAATTTTCCAGCTGCCAGCTTAACTAACTGTTGTTTTTGAGTAGCTTGATTGCAAAGTCTAGACACTTGAAAATAAATAGGCAAACAGTTATGCACTAATTAGTTTTCTAACTTGTCTTGTTTCTTTGGCTGTAGGTTACAGAAGATGGTGCAGATCCAAATCCCTATGTGAAAACTTATTTACTTCCAGACACACACAAAACATCCAAACGCAAAACCAAAATCTCCCGGAAGACAAGAAACCCAACTTTCAATGAAATGGCAAGTTAAAATTTATGTGACAGCTTCCTATGGCTTGCTATAATCTCTTATCCTAAGCAGTAATTAGAGTGTTTTCTAAAAAAAATCTGTATATATGTATAAACAGAAAAGGAACTGTTTTCAAAAACTTTGTGCCCTGTTTAAATATAAAGCAACTGAGTTAGGTCAGTGTGCTACTACAAGTGAGCAGAAATTTCTCAGGCTGACTCTGAAGAGTTATGTGGAGAAGGTAAGGAAACTTAAACTAAAAATCCCCCTGCCCTGGAGTCACTGACTCATGATATGGAGAAAAATGAATTCAGAAGTCTTGGCGTGTAAATAGTACTTCAGTGAAAAAACACCAGTCCTTTTAAACACTTAACATTGGGAGCCTGAAATAAAATAGGAGTGTCCTTCAGGCCATTGTCTGAAAAAGGGACCTACTGAATGGTCACAATGTACAGTTCAGGTATCTGTCAGTGGCTGGGCAGTCAGAAGAAAGGGCAGTCTGGATAATTTCTTTTGGCTAACCAGAACATTCTTGACTTCTCACCTCCTAGCTGGTGTACAGTGGCTACAGCATGGAGACTCTGAAACAGAGGGAGCTCCAGTTAAGTGTGCTCAGTGCAGAATCGTTACGTGAGAACTTCTTCCTGGGTGGAATTACACTCCCACTGAAGGACTTCAACTTGAGCAAGGAGACTGTTAACTGGTATCGACTGACTGCTGTACCCTATCTGTGAACTCAGCCAGACCAGAACAGTTGTATTCACTTGTGCTTTGTGCATCTTCCTACTTGAAGATAACCTGTACATCTTAAAACAAGAGACTCTCCATTTCAACAGATCCGTTGGACCAATGTTCAGGTAGCCTAATTTGGAGGACTGCAAAAACACCTGGTTTATACCCATGTGATGTTATCAAAGCATCATTTGTAAACATTTAAGAGTTGTGGGTAAAGGAAGGAGTTTTTTAAACCATCAGTGAAAGTGAGATGAGCAGTTTGACCCTGCTGGTTGGTTGAACCATAACTCAGTCATTAGGCCTGTGGTTGCAGTGCATTTTTGCTTTTAATTTGTTGCCGCTGTTGTGTCTTCCATGACACGATGCTGGAGAACATCAAAGGAGTTGCATACTTGAGGATTACATTCCCACTGCTAACAAGACACCACAGAAACAGCGACAGGTAAAGTTTTGGTAGCTGCATACACACCTGTAGAAATGAAGGTTGAAGGGCTGGAAAAATTCCTTAGCATTACATTTAATCCCAGATTCACGCTTCTCTGAGACTTATTGGAGTGAGTGCCAATAGTGGAAGTTGTAAATAATGGTGCCTTATAATTCAAATGCTTATCTTTTACCTCATTTCTGGTATTTAAATATGTATACATATTAACTTTCAGCTCCTTATAAAGGGGGAACATTCTCATATTTGATACCTTGCAAGTCCTACTGGAAGCCTTTTCCCAGGATGTGTTATTTACAAATAGCATCACTTAGACTGATCTTCACAATTTGTTTGACTTAAATACGTTTTTTTTTTCTACTCCATCTTCTACCCATGGTCTCCAAAAATTGAATGAAGACTTGCTGAATGTGTACTGTAGGAAATGTGCCCAGCTTCTCAGTGGGGGTTTTTGTTCTAATTTCTAGAACTTTTCAGTACTGCAGTGATTAAGTGTGGAACAGATTCAACTACTAATCCAAAGTGGCATTTGCATCTGTGCTTCCAGGGAAAGGGTGGCCTCTAGTTGAAAAGCATCACTGCTGGATGAATTGCAGGCCAGAAATTAGTTCAATTAACAGCTTTGAGAGAGGAATTTGGCTAGTTTTTTTTTTCCTTTAGCAGTTCACAGCAATACTGTTTCTCACTCCCAGTAAGAACAACTCCCACTAAAATACTTCATTCCAAGGAACATGAGATTTGAGTACATTGTGACAGTGGAGTGCAAATGTCACTATTGCCCATTAATACCACTGGTTACTGAATTAGGCCTTTCTGCACTACAGGTGTCACCTTTTTGTTCACCTTATTTGGGATTTAGGATGTTCATGTTCTGTGTAAACAAAGCTCTAAAGTTGCACACTTCTTCAGTACAAAATCTTGAAGCAAACTTTTAAAGTGAAATATGCAACTATGAATGGGGACACAATACAGGGAAAGCCTTCTATCTACCCAACACTAAAAACCTATTTTATAATCCAGTTTTCCTTCCCCTGCTATTGACCAATCTCCCTTCAATACAGAAGAGAGAAGTAAACTTGAATCTCCTGGTGCCTAAATGATTCACGGTCCAATTTCATAGGAATTATTGCAATTAAAAAGCTAATGATATCTTGAATGTTGGAAACTGGGCCAATACTAATGGGCGCTAACAAATCCCAGTTGTAGTTGGCATCTCTGCATATTTTTCATTTAGTATATAGCCTGTAAATAATAAACTGTATAACTAACTAGGTATATTTCCTGCTCACTTGACGCTTTTGAGACTTACTCCATTCCATCATTAGAATCACAAGTCACTGAAACACAGGAAAGTAGACTACTGTTTTTGTGAAACGTTCCATTGTGAAATAAAATGAAAGCAATATGGACTGCCTTTTTTGCAGTTTGCTATTAAAGCACAGTGTCTTACAGCACAAAATACAATTAAACTAAAATCATTTAAAAAATGATTTGCAGTTTTAACAGTTGTCTGGACTGAAAAAAAAAGAAGTATAGTACTGTATTATGTTAGCACATGTCCTGACTTCTGATTTAATCTTCTTCATAGCTTAACTCATTTTGTGCCTTTCCCTTCCTTATCAAAATCGTCACTGGCTGGAGCTTTTTATAGTCATGGATTTTATGTTGTCTATGGGATTTGGCCTTGGCCTCTCCTCACGTGTAGAGGACCAGCACCAAGCTTGCACCTCTTTGCACTATTCTCAATTACAAAAAAACTGATTGTTGCAATAAGAATTTACCGTACTACATAGAAAAAGCAAGATGGATGTGAAAGAGGGAAATACTTAATTGGGATGGAATTTACCAGTATGCTAAGTAGCTTGAAAATGTAGTTTTAACAGCTTTTTATATCTTGTTTAATGAAAAGAAAAAAAAAGTCTTTTATGCACCGTTTGACCTGCAGCCAGAAGTGTAATTGTCCCTCCAGACCTTGTGTTGGTGTCTGAGAGCAGCAGCTTGCGCTAGGACCTCTTCCTCTACTAACCTCCAACTTTGCACTGAACTTTTTATTACTGCCTTTGTACGACCTACAGCTGCCTGTCTCTGGACGCATGTGCGACCTTTGGTAAACGCTCTTTTCTCTGTTTTTACAAGTGCAGGGTTGTGTAGAGGCCCCCGTCACCTGCCTTAAGGCCGGGGCTGCCCCGGGGCCCGCTGTGTCCCCGCTTCCCGGGCGCCGCGCCGCGGGGGCCGGAGGGCAGCGAGAGCAGGGCGGCTCCCTCCGTCTGTGTATCTCTGAGAACCAAATACTTTAATTAAACGATAATAAAGATGTACAATATGGCCCCGCGTCGGGCGGGTCGGCTGTGACTCCGTAACTCTCCTGTACGTACATTAAACACTATTCTGGAATAAAACCCAACGCGTGGCCGGCTCTGTGGGGGAAAGGGGCGGGGCGGCTGAGGGAGCGCGCTCCGCGCGGGCCGGGCGCTGAGTGTCTGATGTGCTTCTCCCCGCAGAAAGGGCCTGTCCCAGTCGGCCTTGCCCTACAGACGCAGCGTGCCCACGGTGAGTACCTTCTCCAGAATCTTCCGCGCTCTGGGACCCACAGCGCAGCTCTGGGTGCCCACGGAGCGAAGGAAAACGAGATCTGGAGTATTCTGCGTCATCACTGTTAAATTGTGACCTGTGTAAATGCTTGCTTGGCATGTGATGGAGCAGGCTTCCCGGAGGGATCGTGGCGTCTCCCTCTGTGGAAGCCACCAAAACCCACCTGGATGCGCTCCTCTGTAATCTGCTCTAGCTGACCCTGCTTTGGGGAGGGGGTTAGATTAGATCATCTCCAGAAGTCCCTCAACCCTAAAAATTCCATGTTTTTGAGATGATCCTAGTATACGGAGGAATCAAGTGTTTTTTCTTGGTCTGATGGTTCGTGTGGGAAGGAAGTTGTTTTCATCTCGTACCTTTTTCTATATAAGTATTTCTTCAAATACTTCGAGTCTGTATGCTGATAATTCCTAGAGATTAAATCATTGTTTTCACACTCGAGTTTGCAATTGTGGAATAAATCGATTGCCTTCAAAAACTTACAACTAATTTTTTGGTCAAGAGACTAAACGAGGTGGTTTTGGTGTGCTCTTAGTTCTTTCAAGGGTACTTCCACTTAAAATGGCTTTCTCGGACCTCCTTTGCAAGATCATTTCTTAGAGGATCTGTTTGTTGGCAGAACAATTTGTGGCGCATGTGGAAAAGCATGGAGCTGTAAACAGTGAAATGAGAACATGAACACAAAATCTGAAATTAAATAGATACAATTAAAAGTAAGCTAATAAGATAACATAGCTTGTTGTTGTTTTCCCATTAATAATCATGGAAGCAGTGGCTTTATCTGTACTGTTTAACATAATATTAATAGAAAAGGTGCAGTCCTATCTTGGTGTGTTCATTTCATTTTTAAATTAATTAGTGTGCTTAAAGTCTGATTTTTCACTTACCTGTGTAGGTACTTTACTGAGAGGTGGCTAAATGGGTCTCAATTTTGTATTTGTCAAAGGACCTCAGTAAAGAATTCCTTCCCAAGGGCAGTGATTTTTTTTGTCTGTAACATTGGATTTGTGCTTCTGGTGTGGCAGTTAAAGTGAAATGATGATAAAGGAGTTGATTGGGGGCTTTATGGAGTTTTTTAAATGGAGACTCATCTTTACCTCTGCCTTCCCCCATGACATTTCACTAGCACTATAGATTTATTATGTGCTAAAAAATTTCTATATCACTAAAAGTGCAATTTCAGGTGTTTTTTCAAGCATTGCAAAGCATTTCTTTCTACCATTTATTAAAAGTTTTCATGTAGTTTGCCTGTGCCTCTGTATTAAGTAGTTGTTAATCAGTTGGCTTTTCTTTTTCTAATTTTCTTTAGTGGCTGAAACTTACTTCTGATGATGTAAAGGAACAGATCTACAAGTTGGCTAAGAAAGGCCTGACTCCCTCCCAAATTGGTAAGGATTATAAACCACTCCTGAATGGGGACAAACCCACGTTTTTCAGACTGTAATATTGTAATTTTTGCTTCAACCTATATTAAACAACATGCTAAGAGAATACAGCATTTCTGGTATACCTGTGTTCACTGTGNTCAGACTGTAATATTGTAATTTTTTCTTCAACCTGTATTAAACAACATGCTAAGAGAACACAGCATTTTTGTGTTCACTGTGGATACCACTGAGAGTCCTAGGGTAGTATCCTGCCACAAGGATCAACAAGTCCAGCACTGGGACATTATGTGTGTTTTTGCAGGGAGCATATTTGGTGAGGCAGTGGGTTGGTTTTGGTTTCTTTTTCAAGTGGAAGACCTGAAGCATTTGTTTCAGCTTACAGCCTGTCCTTAGGAATGGCCACTAATAGGTGTTATAGGGAAATTTTCCAATACCAGCAGCCCTGTGGGGTTTATTTGGTTCACTGAGCCAGGCACTGCAGCTGCACCATGGACTGGTTCTGGGGTTTGAACCCTTCCAGAGCTGGAGTGTTTGCATGACACAGCTTTGTATGGTCATGGGCTATGTATGCAGTGTAAGTAGGTGCTGTGTAAATTAATGTTTTTATTACTGTTATCCTCAAAACAATATTAATTCCTCCTAGAGGGATCCATAGAGTGATAGAAGACGTTGTTATAGTGAATTCTGTGAAAATTTTCCGGTAGTATTGGAAAAGATGAGCACCTCATGTACTACCTGCCTAAGCATGATGGGGGAGTCAGTTGTCTTTTAAGTGTTCCCAGATTAAATGTTTCAGCTTCTGTAAGTTGAATTTTGCTCACTCATTGTCTACCATTTCTTCAGTTGCCACTAGAAAGGTTTTTAACTTGGAGACTTTTTGTTTGGATAGGTGTAACTAAGGTCAGTTGCACAAGATTTCTTGGTGTATGTTTGTTCTTTCCAGTGTCAGATGTACATGTTTGTTTCAGGTGTGATCCTGAGGGACTCCCACGGTGTTGCCCAGGTTCGCTTTGTTACTGGCAACAAGATTCTGAGAATCCTTAAATCGAAGGGACTGGCCCCAGACCTCCCAGAGGATCTTTATCACTTGATCAAGAAGGCAGTTGCTGTTCGCAAACACCTTGAGAGGAACAGAAAGGTGAGTGCTCCTTTAATTAGACAGCTCTGTCTGTGGCTTTCAATTACACAGTAGTTCCTGTACATAGTGACAAAGCAAAGACTCTGTGCTGTTAACCCCCCTCTGAGTAAACTCCTGAGGCTGGGGAGGCATTTTGATCAAGGAGGATGGTCTTTGTGAAAAGGATTTTATGTTTAAACCGTGTATTTCTAGTGCTGCTCTGACTTTACTGCAGCTTTGGTAATGGAAATGTGAAGTTTTTAGCAGTAGCTGTGAATTATTTGCTTTTCTGAATCTCATCAGAAATCTACACTGAGTAGTCCAAGGAGTTGTAACATTGTAATGTAACTTTGTTTTCCAGGACAAAGATGCCAAGTTTCGCCTCATTCTGATTGAGAGCAGGATCCATAGGTTGGCTCGCTACTACAAAACCAAGAGAGTGCTGCCACCCAACTGGAAATAGTAAGTCTTCTCCTGCATTCCTCTTGGCACTGAAGACTGCAAGGTCTTCTAAACTGTGCTGGGGCTGTTACGCAGAGGGTGAAGAGTGTGTTGTGATGGGTGTGTATCACACACCAGGCAGCAGAGAACAAGTATTTTCATAAATAATCAACTGAAAAATCAGTGAAACTTACACATGGGTAAAATGACTGTTGTTTGTAACTCTTGGATAAAAATCATGATCCCAACAAATGAAGTCACTGGCAGGCAATTTTTATAACACTTTAAACTGTGTTCTTGGTTCTCAGGTACTTTTATAGTTCCTGTCACTTTCAAAGCTTAGTGAGAAATGGCTTAGTAGCTGTGACAGAAAGGAAGGTAACTTGTAGCTTTTCTCTAGGAGAGGTAACCACCATAGAATTCCTATAGATGTTAGGATTAGCCTTGTTTCTCTAAGGAGACTCAAGTGCAGCTAGCCTGGTTTTTAAAGATACAGTTCTGTGCCGTCACCCTAGGATTTTTATTGTAAAAGGAAGAGTGAAATCTTAGCCATAAAAAAATTTAAATAGTGGTTTAGCTGCTGGTGGTAGTTAACTGATAGTTAAAACTTTTAACTGAAGCTTTGTTTTTAATAACTAGTTTGAAAAGCTGCCTCTGCAATTAATATTTCTCTCTTTTCTCTCTTTTTAGTGAATCATCGACAGCTTCTGCCCTGGTCGCATAAGAGCTGGCTGTGACTTACTGAAAGAATAAATTTTCGTTACCTGAGTTTGTGTTGTCTCTAAATGGTTGATGTGTTGGAAGCTTCTGCTTCTTTTAGGAAGCTGCCTGTAAACAGGACCTTTTCCAGGTGGAGCAGGCTGTGGTTTCTTTATCACTGTCCTGCAGTATCAAATCTGGGTCCTGGTTCTTGCAGTGCTACACCAGCTGGATGTTGGTGTCTGTGCTTGGACTGGTTTGAGTTTTTATTACCTGAGAGCCTCAAGTTAATGCAGTGCCCTATACATTCACTGCACATGCATTTTGTGCCTCTGGTGTCCTGCAGAAGAACTGGGGGAGAAAGCAGTGACAGCAGAAAGATTTGAAAATACAGAAAATACACAATGGGTTATGCAGGAGGTGACGGGTTAAAACAAAATTGGAGAGGTTAGTTAATTCATCACAGCTCAGGTGGAGCTGTTGCTCTGCAGAGAGCTTAAGCAGACCTCAGCCAGTTCCTGGCAGTAATTTGCTGTCATTTGTAATTTTAACAGTAATCTTTGAGATTTGGGTAAATGTGGACAGCAGTTTTAGCTCTTCTCAGATGTTGTGTCTTGCTGGAATAGTTTTCCCTAAATCCAACGAGCAGGAGCTATTTCATAGTCATTATTGCCAAAGTTGTGCCTCCAGATTTTTAATGGCTTTGACCTGAAGTCACCTTTCTGCTGAAGAAACATGGAAAACAGACTGACAGCTTTCTCCTTCCCTGGGAGAAAATTATAAATGGAGTTACTCTGAGTTGTTGTGACTTGCTTCTGAGTGTGGGTGCGTTACTTTCATCATCTTGAAAAGTTGAGTAAATTCATCTAAGCCATATCATTTTTGTATAGTGTAGTAGCAGCTTTCTAGATCTTACTTAACTCGTGGGACCTGGATTTCACAGAAAAACGGGATTCCTCTGGCAAATTGCGAAGCTAAATACAGACACGTGATTAAAGAGTTAGAGAGGAAAGTGCAGCGTTGCAATCGCGGTGTGAAGTGCTGCGGTCTGGTACCCGTTGAGTACCGCCCTCCATCCGCACAGCCCGGCACACTCCTTGGTCCCGCTGCTCGGGAGCCGTGTGCCGGTGGCCCGGGACACTCCTTGGTCCCCGCTGCCCAGGCTGTGTGCAGATGGCCCGGGACACTCCTTGGTCCCCGCTGCCCAGGGCTGTGTGCAGGTGGCCCGGGACACCCCTTGGTCCCGGCTGCCCAGGGCTGTGTGCAGGTGGGACAGCGGGCGGGAGGTGGCGCTGGGAGCCAGCGCTGCTGCCGGCTCCGCGCACCCAGCAGCGCCGCCTGCGGGGCCGCCGCTCCCCCGCAGCCAACCGAAAGGATCTCGGAGGTGCCAGCTGCTCCAGGGGCTTGGGGAGTTTCTTGGAGCTCACTGGAGCCGAAGTTGTTTTCCTGAGACGTACACCGTGTTCTTGTTGAGGAATAGTAATGGTGTTGCAGTTGTACCGTTGTGCTCAGAGTTCTACTGCTTTCGTTGCTAAAGATTCTGTATTTCCTGTAAATCATACAGGCTAGTTTAGGTAAATTGCCCTCAGTAGGATTAATCATAAAATCAGAATGACCTGTGTTGAAAGGGACATTAAAGATTACCCAGTTCTAACTCTCTGCCTTGGGCAAGGATACTGTAGAATCCCATCCAGTCTGGTCTTGAACACTTCCAGGTATGGGGCAGCCAAAACCTCCCTGAGCAACCTGTTTGAGTACCTCACCACTCTCACAGCAAAGAATTTGTTCCTTATACCTAACCTAAACTTCCCCTCTCTGTTTGGACCCCTTACTCCTTGTCCTATCACTACAGCTCCTGATGAAGTATCCCTATCCAGCTTCCCTGTAGGCCCACTTCAGGTACTGGAAGGCTGCTGTGAGCACAACACAGCCTCTTCTCCAGACTGAAAAACCCCATCCTGTCTTCATAGGGGAGCTGCTCCACTCCTCATTACCAACTTCATGGCCCTCCTCTGGATTTTTTCCAATAGTTCCACATTCCTTTTATGTTGGGGACCCCAGGGCTGGATGCAGCGCTCCAGCGCTCCACTGGAGCAGAGCAGAGGGGCAGAATCCCCTGCCTTGACCTTGAGCTGGTGCTGTTGTTGCAGGCCAGGGACTGTCCATACCTTACCCTTTGGATTGCCAGAACAGGCAACAGCAGGAGTTGGGCTCACTGGCCCAGGGTTGTCTGCTCAGCAGCTGCTGTGGGAACAGTGGGGCCAAGCACTGGCAGGGGTAATTCCTCCTTAGGGCCAGACCCCTGGAACCTATGAAACTGAGCAATGTGTCAGAGGGATGTACTCTAGGAGGAAAAGGGTCACTTGGAAGCATCAGGTAAGTTCATCATTTGTGAAACTCTCTCAGGTAGTCTGCTAAGTTTTCTGCCATGTTCTGAGCACCAGGACTGCCCCAGGCAGCTCAGGACTGGTGATCCAGCTGCCCAAGAGAGTTAGTGGAGTCTTCCACTCTCTCTAAAGGTACAGTAATTTCTCTTCTCTAGAGAGATGTGATAATGGGGGTAAGCCCAGACAGACATATAGTTGATTTTTTTTTTAAGGGCTAGCCCAAGCTGCCCCTGCATCATGGTTATCTCCAGGCATCACTCTGGCTTGTCTGCCTTAGTACTATGCGTGTTCTCAGGCTTTGGGCCCCTCTGCCCTGTTGCTTTCTCCTGTCGCTGTCCCATCTCTTTATGTCTTCCCTTGCCTTGATTTAACCTTCAGAATATATTGAGTTTGCCTTATTCCCAGCAGCAAGGTACAAATTTCCAGCATTTCCTTTTTCTCCAGCAGCACTTTTTGCTCTCCCAGCAGGTACGAATCTGAATGATGATTATTTTATTTCTTTCTTATCCCAGTATGAGCTTTTTCCTGTTTTTTGCTGGGGCACACATCAGAAAGGGGCTCTCAGCCTCTGTCACTTCCATCTCTCTTGGCCTTTCCTTCTCCAGAGAGTAGCAGCCCCATCTTTTGCGAATCAGTCAAACCAATTTCCCTCCCTTCCTTTAGGTAACATGAGTTGAGCCTACCCTGATTTGGGTAGGGCACCACTCAAATGGATGAACACACCTTCACGTTTTCTTCACTTCAGCCTGGAATGGTAAGTCCAGAAAGGTCTTTGGTTAAATCAATAGGTGCCGTGTGCAGTTTCTACCTCTGTTTCTAGGAAAGCATTTGAAAGGTGACTGTTAAGTATGAAAAGGATTAACCTTGACAGGGATTTAAGGGAAAGCTTTGATTCAGTCCTGGCCAGAGGACTCTCTTAGTGCTAGGTATCTCTTTATTGTGAAGGTTTTGGTGATGTGTGACTGGTTCTGTTGTGGAGGCAAATAAACCATCTTTCACTCCTGAATTTTTCTGATTGACAGATACGGTTTACAGGTACCTCTGTGAAAAAAACTGTTAGTAATTTATTTCAAGTGAGGAAACTTGAACATCAGTTATTCTGCTGCTAAGTCATTGCCACTGCTGGAAACCATGAATTTCTTTAGCTGAAAAGGGGAAAAAAATAAACCAAGCTACAGCGGTGACTATCAGAAAAGGCAAGAAATTATGTGGATTTATAAAGGTAGAGTTGCAAGTATGTGCTGCTTTGTCTTTTCTTAGAAACAGCCTGTTTCCAGTTGCATTTTCTGCCACTGTGTGTTTTAATTTTCAGCTCAAAATCATTGCTTGCAAGTCAATGCCAAACAGCAAAAAGTGAATGGAAAATGCACCGTGTTTTTTTGGAGTGATGCCGTGTGTGTCACTTTCTTCCACTGTTTTCAGTGTCACTTACAGATCGTGAAACACTGTGTAGTTAAAAAGCACCTCACGTGTTTCTCGGGGCTCACGGGCCGGTTTCTTTCCCCGTTCCCATTTAAATAAAGAGCAGTAGAGCCTGTGGAATTCACCAAAGGCAGGTTCGGTGCTCGCCGGGCTCTGGGATGGCTGGTGATTCTGGCTTAAGCTAATGCTGCTTCACGTTCATGCGGTTGTTTTGTTCCCCTTTCAATGCTGGGATCAAACTCGTGAAAAAATGCGGCTGTTGCTGGGAAGTCCCTTCAATAACTCGGCACATTTGCATGACAATACGTGGCTGTGCCCTGGTAACCTCCCTCCTTCGCCAGCACATATCTTGGCAGCAGGAAACGCTTCCACAGTGTTTGCTGCGCTAGTGGTATGTCCGTGAATGTCCTGTTCTTGCTTCCAAGGATTTCTGGTCATAGTTGCAGTTGAATAAATGAAGGTTTCCCTCTTTTTCTCTCCCCTCCTCTTCTGCTTTCAGGATAAATTTTGCCTCTGGTTAGAAATCCATAAACTTTGTACTGAACACTGTTGCTGATCAGTGTGAGGGCTTTCCTCTCGCCACGGGATTTGTTAGAGATGTTACCCAGCACAGATGCAGCTGTAACTGGGGCTTAATCGATAAGAAAGGATAATGTTAATGGCATGGCAACATGTATTGGATGTGGGGCTAAACTGCACATTGTGCACCGTGCTGCAGGGCCTGGTGGCTACAGAAGGACTGGCAGCCCCTTTCTGGAGGCTCGCTCAGTGTTTAGGGCAAAGGAAGTGAAGCACAGCCTGTTACCTCAAGCCCTGAGCTGAAATGCTGGGTGGCAGGTAATTATGTCGGCTGTGCCTGAGGCTAGAGGTGTACCTACATTAAAAGATCACCTGAGTTTTCTAGTGACTGCTGGTTTTACAGGCTGATATTTTATTCCCTTTGAGGCTGCTCACTCAAGACCCCTTTTCAGGTCAGAATTCTCCTTCTTCAGAGCCAGGAAGGGGCTTTCAAGTTTAGTGCAGCTGTCAGGGATCAATCTCTTTTACAGCTCCTTCAAGTTCTTTCTGATGCAGATGAATAATTTCCGTAGATCCCGAGTCCTGGGTTATGCTGGAGTGGGTAGATGGTGACTGGTGTTTTGAACTGTAGAAGCTGTTGACTGACTGGGTGAAGAAACTAGTGACAGACATTAAAAATTAATCAGGTTAAATGAACTTGGGAAGGATCCAAATCTAAGGGGAGCAGTTCTGATGCTGAAGGCATTTGAGATTTGCAAGAAAGGGGATGGAAAACTCTTTCAGTATAATATATTTTAGTGGACACAGGGCATACTGAAAGCTGTTGTGAAATACAGGGCTGTAAAAGAAATCATTTCCTCATGAGGTTTTTTCCCTGTTGTTTTGTTGCTACAAAAAAGCCATAGCATCTGCCTTTTTTTTTTTTTTTTCCGTAAGTCCATCCCATCTTGCTCAGCTCTGCTGGCCTTGGCAAAACTAGGACTATAAAGAAGTTCTTGGAAATTAATTAAATAATTAATTAATTCTAGGACTATAAATAAATTCTCAGAAACTGCTGATAGAGCAATATCTATCTATTATATTGGGTATCCCTTCACACCTCAAACTCATGCTACAGATACCTCCTTACACATCACTTAGCTAGTTGTTCCTGATAACTTTCTTCAGCAGTAGATTCAGCTCTAGATTTTCTTTTGGTTTAGTATTCTGTTATTTTCAGTACTGTATCTGACAAGCAATACAAGAATAATATTTTAAAATGGTATTTAGGATCTCATTCAAGCTAGGATCTCAAAACCATATACGACTAATAAATAAAGCCCTTACTAACAAATGACATTCCTGTAATGTGCAAGGAGGTGGCAGTTTCAGTGGTCCCAAATTCTTTGTGAGTATTGGGTAATGACCTGGGAATAGACAGTTTCTGGAGAGTGTTTAGTTTTCTGGAATTCACCAAATGTGAGTGTTGCAAATGTGATGCTGCAGAAACATCATTTCACTGATGTCCAGCTCTTCTGTAGTAGTTTTGACCCATAAATTCCGTGGTTTGTGTATAAATAAGAGTAGATACCCCCCAGCTTTGCAGGGTGACAGAGGCATAAAGCAGTGAAAGGGTTTGCTTGGGGCAGCAGGAGAGCTTGGCAGCAGCTCTGAGGTCCTGGATCCCAGTCTCCTGTCCTGCCTGTGGGCCTGTGATAGTTACACTTTAAACAGAGCTGGCTGTTTATATGTAAATAGGCTGTGTGGGGAGTGGTGCAGAGCAGAGCATGGAGGCAGCTCCCAGAGGCTTTTGGGGACACAGGCCATGGCACTGACTCCTGGCACAGGATCCCAGAGTGTGGCCCTTGGTGGACAATGGTGGGCAGTGACAATAATCCCTCTTTGCACTGATGTATGTACAAGGCTCAGAGTGGAGGGAACCATCCCCAACCTCTTCCTGCCCAGAGTGGGGAGTGGGCTGGACCTTCCTTCCATAAAGGAGCACCAGGGAAATGGAACCAGCTTTGTTTCCGAGATTTGTCTACCTGATTGTGCTCTTGGGCTCATAACTCAATTCTTCTATCTGCTCAAAGCAGGTCATGATCTGGTCTCCTGCTGTTAGCTTGTCCTTCTGTGTATGGCAAATTTGGATGTAGGAAAGGAGGACATAAAAAGCAAGTATGACCCTGTTGTACAACTGGCCCGGTTGTACAGTTGAGACACTGTCACTTCTCAGATTTGAAACTTCTTAGTTTACAAGTTCTGTGATAAATTCTTGCACAATATTCTCCTCAATTAGGCTGCCCAATATACAGGATCTTCCTTAAAGTATGGGTAAATTCTGTGTTTCAGCGATCTCTGGAAATTGTGTCTCCTCTTCTTAACAGAGATCAATCCCCTCTGCAGCTGTTTAATAAAACTCTGAGTGCTGCAAATCAGTCAAGTAAAAAATTCTGTTTTATAGAATCATTCCTGTCAGCCTTGCTTCTGATTCAGAGATCTGACTAATAGGGTTAAATCTGAGCAGTTTAATGGAACAATGTTATTTAAGCAAAGCAATCATGTCCTGCTGCAGCGTTGTTTGGTATTAAACAGCAATTAGATTTGTCTGTCCAACAAAATTGCAAAGCTCCTCTGAAAGCAGCTGTAATCGGAAATGTCACACTGCAGATACTGATGATAGATAGGGCCTAACAAAACACAGGCTTTGGCTGCAGTTCCTCACATTGATGGATAATCCCATGGCACGCAGCAGTTTAGGACTGTTTATGTAGTTTGCAGTTTGGGTTGGGATTATTCCTTCCACTGTCCTGTACAATGTTTTTGGCTCCAGTGTGCCATCGACAGCCGGGTTAAACTGGGGGGTTCTGCTCCATCACTTACTCTGCAGTGAAGTTCAAGTGAAATGGGGATGGGGAACCTGAACTTTACCCAGCAGTGCTGGATGTAACAGCATATGCATTGGACTCCACTCTGATGTCTTTGCAAGGGCTCTCTCTGGAAGCACAAGGAACGGAACAGCAGTTTTGGAAAGCTGCACAGGTGGGTTGTGCAAGAATCAGCACCAGCAGTAAAGCAGATGTGATGAAGTGCTGGCTTAGAGGGGTGTTCTCACAGACACATTACTGGATTTGGTTCAGCAACCTGCATGGGAACTTCCACAAGGGACACTTTGTGGATTGCACAAATCTCTATCTCCCAGACTCATACAAATTTGTGAGAATTTTTTCTTAAAACACCCCTAGAACATGTTGAATGTGTCACAGTGTTAAAAATCAGAACTTTTATTAGGCACAGTGCCCTAAGTAATAAACCTTCCTCTAAGCATCCTGACTTTTAATCCCTAAACATTTGTGTTAGAAGTGAAAGAAAGCTGTATTAGCATCAGACTACAGAGTAGGTACAAGCACATGGTATAGGTAAAAGAGATGGTCATGGGTGTATTTTTAGTCTTAATATTTCCTCTCCTGTGAGCTGGGAGATAGTAGAAAATTGCATCTTGCCCTGTATTTTTCACGGGAAGATCCAGGGGCTGTGAAGAAGTATTAAGGTGTAGTTGTCCTGGAGGTCTGCAGCAGTGCATTGCTGTGTGTTTTTATGGCCACAAAAACAGCAATAGACCATGGATTAGATTGTGCTGGGTATTTCAAGCAGTGGGCCTTTTTTCTGCTGCCTAGTCCCTGTGTACTCCTGCACTTATCAAAGCACTAAAACTCATCAGGGAGTATGTTCAAATGCCTGGAGTCTTGATGTGTGTTCTTTGTAACTTTCTCTGATCTGTGCCAGTTAGATGTACCTGGGGTAGTCTGAGTACTGTCTCTTTCATCACTTCCCCTCCATGATGGTGCATCCTGGTGATCTGCTAAAGATTCCCCACTTCCATGGCTGGAAAAAGTGCCTAGCCTCGTTCGTGTTCATTTAGGCTTCAGCTTGCTCTAGGGGTGAAGACCTCAGGAGGAACAATGGCTCTGTATGTGTGCACTTTCAGATATTCCCTGTTCCTCAGGTGTGCGACTGTTTCCTGTTATCTGATCCTCCTTCCCTCTCCTGCCACTGGCACTTTTGACATCAGCGTTTGCCACCACCTAATGGCTTGTGAAGGCTGACCTGAAACAGAGACTGGACAGAGCTAGAGAATAAAGTAGGGATTTACTGAAAGGCCTTTAAGGTACACCTTGGGCAGGACAAGAGCCTGACCAGGGCTACACTCAAAGTGAACTAAGAATGGTCACAAAATGGGCCACCGGTCACAAGGTCTTACTTTTATAAGTTTTGGTCCATTTGCATATTTGGGTTAATTGTCCAATTATAGCTTCAGGTTGTGAGGTCCCATCCTTCTCGTTCCTCCCTTCAGTCCACTGTTGTTTGTGCTTTTGGGCCTGAAAATTGTCCTTGGTCTTCAGCAAGAAAAGGATTTGTTTTGTCTACCTACCTACTCTGTGAAGAGAGCTTACTAGCACTTAATATGAGGCTCAGAACTAGCTACACCTCTAGGCAGCAAAGAACCTGGAAAACATGAAAGCTGAAACTTAAGGCATCAGCCCAGTGAAGGGGACTCAGAAGTTCTCTCAGTGTCAATGTAGGGTGCAGTTTACCCTTTGAGCAACGTTGGTGTAGCAACCTATTGCTGCTGGAACTGCAATCCAGTTTGGAGCTGCAGTTGGGTCTGCAGGCAGCAGATCTGACACAAGGATGGAGGAGGTGTGGGGAGGGGGGGCAGAAGAGGATCCCTGTCAGCACAAGTGTCTGTTAAATGCTCTTTGCTGCCGTGCCGACTGCGGGTTCAGCTCTGCCTGACAGCTGGCTGAGGGCAGCACAGGAGTGAGTGGGTGTGTGGGTCACGCAGCTCATGCCGTGCTGGAGGAGGTTTGGCACCTCAGCAGCTTTCCCTCCATGCCTGGCTGGTGCCACCAACCCAGCAAATCTGGGAAACTGTGCGTGACATGAGTTTGTGTGGTCCCGGTAGCAGGAGGCTTCTGCCACCAATGCCTTTTCTGGGAGACTCTCTTCCCTTCCCTGCTGTGTGACCCACATAGGTCTGGGTAAAAAGGGGGACAGCCAAGAGAAAGAAGCTTTGTGAAAGCGACATTGCCCAGCGTGGATACAGGCCACAGCCCAAGCAGCCCAGTGAGGGGCAAGTCAAACAGAAAATTAGGATAATTAGTTTTATATGTGGCAGGGTTGTAGTTCCTCTCAGAGGGACCCCAAACTTCTTACTAGAGGAGTTTTTCCCCTTTTCATTATTGTTCAAATATTTCTTCCCCCAGCCTTGAATTACTCTGAACGCTTTTCATAAGTTAATCTGCCTCTTTTCCCTTGAGGGTAATTGAGCAGTCATTGGGTTTGCATTATTTTTCTCTTTATCTTTCAAATGTCTATAAGCCATTGTCATTTTTTAAATTAATTAAAACCCCCCTATAGTTCTTTTACAGTTCAAATTTGCTACAAAAGCAAGATTCAAATTGCACCATTCTCCATGAAGAATGATGAGTGTGTTATGAACAGGGGTGCAGTTCCTGTTCTTGATGTAATAACTCTGGTAACAAAGACACCTTTCTTCAGGGTACCTTCCTTCATTTACCCTTTTATTTTTCTTTCTTTGCTAATGTTAATAATTCAATATGTGGAAGCAAAGTCTTAAAGAGAGATAAATGCTTTGTGTCCCGACATTTTGAATTTAAGTTCCTTTGGTAAATGCAGTCCCTGGTGTATTTGGGCTCAGTAACCCCGGAGCATTAAGCCAGATCGTGCTGCCTTAGGAAAGCCATGAGAGGACAGTACGGTGAGTGAGGGCCTCGGAGCAGTTTGTCTTCACCTTTTAGAATCGTTTATCCAATCCCCTGGGAAAGAAAGCCTTTTAGTACTGCACTGTATTTCATAGTGCCTGCTTTTCCTGTTAAGTAAGGAGTACTTAGGGAAGGCAAGGGGAGCAGTGGGTTTTGCACAACAGTAATTACTTCAGGCTTCAGTACCAGGGACCTTTTGACCTAATGCCACTCAGGCTGATTCTGTCATGTTTAATCCCTCATGCCCCATCCATCCCTGTGAGCCTGCAGAGGTGTCCTGTTCTTTGCCCTGAGCCAAAGAGCTTCTGATACTTACATATAAACAACGCCTCAAAGGTAAAATTCATGTGCTGTTTCACTTCAAATTATGCACTGAAGCCTTCAGGAATTGCTCTCAAGCTTTGAGGAGAAGCTATGCTTTTGTTGGGAGGCTGAGATGGCTGGTGGTTAAAGCCTGAGAAAGGCTGAGGTTATGGATTGTTTCTGTTCTGTTCCTGCCCTGCAGATTTGCCCGGAGCTGGTTGCTAATTGCTGAGCCTTTGAAAACAGTTTAACATTTTGGCTACATGTTTTTGTTTCCTCAGGGCTGGTTCTGCCCAAATAGCATCATTTAGTCATTGTTTAATTTTCAGACTGAATGCTCCGTGCAGGTGTGGGTAGCCAGTGGCTTCTTTTCTGGTTGTTAAAATCAGGCAGTTTCATTAGCCACTGTTTTTCATTTCTTCATAAATTCTGGGTGTAGAAGTACAGGCACAAACAAGCAGAGCGTTAATTAAGAGTCTTTTGGCCTTATTACTTAGTTTTGTCCTTGGATTGGCCCACTCTTAATTACTACCCGGTTACTATTGCTATTATTCTTGTTTAATGAGATAATCCAAATAATCTCATTTCAGTTTCACAGATCATTAGATCCAACACACTTATTAATAAGGCATTTGTGAGCTCTTTATGTCCACTCAGCTGTTTTCAGTCCTTCTCATTCTCTATGATGGAGGGAAGGGATGTGCTGAACATTTTGTAGCTGGACATGTTTCCTCAAAGTATTACCACTTGCCACTATATATACATTGTTTGAACAGCTGCTTCTTTTTGTTAACTGCAGTAATAAAAACGTTGTACATCTTGGACAGAGGTGTCGACTGTGCTAGTGAGGAGTGGCTCTGGCAAAGAGTGAGCTACTGCAGCCTCTGTCCTGCCAGGAAGGGTCACCTTTTCCTGCCAGGAAGGGTCACCTTCCCCAGTCAGGCAGGGATGTGCAGCAGGCGCGGGGCTCCTCTGCTCCACTGGCAGCAGGGGCGTTCTCATGCCAACTTCCCAGTGACAGCCAAAGGCAAGGAAGGACTGGGGACCATCTAGTTCGTTGCTTCCCGATCTTTTTAGCAGCACCCTCAGCCGTGCAGGCAATGACCTGTTGTTCCGCGGTGTCCCCAGGGCAGTGCCGTGCCTCACTGGCTGTTTGTGAGCTCCTCACTGGTGAGATGCGCCTCTGAACATGCGGGTCAGGCGCGGCTGGAGGTGTGCCCTGGGCTGGAGTACTGGCAGTGTCCTGTTACCCCGTGCTGATACCTATACCTACATCTGCCCTCTCACTCTGTGACTCAAATTCAGCCTTTGATTAGGGCTCCTAGAGGGGTACTTGGATATCTCTTTGCTTGCCGGGACCATGGTATTTTAAACAGTGAAAATTCTCTAAAGAATTGAAATGAACAGGTGTGTGTGGCTGTGCTTTTGTGTCAACAGTGGGAAAATCCCAGTTTTTGCAAACACACACACGAATTAAATGCAAAGAGTAACATGTGCTTCACTGCTTTTGGTAGAGTGAACCCCTGATTCTAGAGGATGTGAGCTCTCCTGGTCACGTCAGTGGGGTGCTCGGGATGACTTTGTCTCGGGGGTTCAAAGGCTGGCACACATTGCTGACTCGGAACAGTGATCCAACAGTGAAATAGCAAAAGGAAAAGGGTTAAAATAATCAACGTCGTTTCGTTGTTGGACAAGCTGGCACAGGGTGAGGAGCTGAAGTTCTACCTATTCTGTGAGACCCTTCTCCCTGCAGTGTCACCCACGTGTGCCTGTGACAGAAATGGGAGAGCTGCTAGAAAGGACTGGGGGCTGGAGGCCCCATCTGTGTGTGGCACACAGGCCACGGCCCATGGTTCTATTAAGTCTAGAATTTGCTGTAAAGGCAAGATCTAAAGGACGCTGCTTTGAGAAGTTGATGATTTCTCAGTGCCCGGTGAAGCTGTTCTTTGCAGGAGGGAGAATTCCATCTGCTCCACTCACAGTCACTGTGGGCCTGTCTTCACCCCTGCACCACTGGGAAGTCCAGCCAGGCTACTGACTTAGCCTGCACTCACATGCAAAAGTCTTTAGCCTGATTAAGTGTTAACTCTTTGTAAGGAAATGTGCCTTGAGGCTACACTGGGGATAACCCAGGCTGTGGATTTCTCATGTGATACCAGCCCTGCTTAAGCAGGGTTTAGCAGTCTCCTCCTCAAGACCCTCTTCCTACCCCTCTGCCCTCCTCTGGGTGTCAGCAAGGCTGCTGCTGCAGCAGGGTGCTCAGCTGGACTGAGAGACAACAGAGTTTGACAAGGGAAAAAACCAAATCATAAAGCAAGTAGAGGGTTATTTGGTTGACGTTTTAAAAAAGAAATTCAGTGTCTTTTCTGTGATCTGTTTTCCCATGTTGCTGCACAAGCAGCTCTGTCAGCAAGTGGAGCAAAGGCAGGAGCAGGTCTCTGCCCCAAAAGCAGCAGGGGTTGCATAAGGTTTGTTTTTGTGTCTGGTGGCAGGGCCAGCACCAAGGCTGAGCTCATGCCATCTGCGCGGGCTGCAGCGCTGTCACCGGGGCCGTGCCAAGGCAGCTGCGGGGCCGCTCCCGGAGTCACCCAGCGCTGCTTCCCGGCACAACAACGCCGAGTGCCAGGGCTGCCGAGAGCCCCGGCCAGCAGCCCTGCGCCTGCTGCAGGCTGAACACAGCTTCTGCCTCTCCTTACGTACTCTTGGAGAGCAGGGAATGAGCTTAAGGATGGATAATCCGGGCTAGCTCTACAGTGAAAACAAGTCCCTTACCTCAAATATCACCGGAGTCTCTCCTGCCTTCCCAAGCCTCCGGCTTGCCCATCCTTCAGCAGCCGCCGATACTCTCCTAGCGCAGATTAGAGCAGAGAAAATTGATTGTGCTGTAATGACAACCCCCCTCCCAGAACCTGGCCTTCTGTTCGGTGTGAATGAAGGGCAATCTGTGGCCTATCAACAGACTGTTTCCTTTGGGGAAACAGCCTCACACTTCTCAGATTTCCCTTTACACTACTGACTGCTGGCATCTTTTCCTACCTCAAGATCTGCTACATTGCTGTGAAGGGTTTTTTTCTCTTTAATTAATTTCTTTCAGCTCTGTCAGGATAGAGGGTAATTAAATGCTTCAGTATCTTGTCATAAAAATGCCACTTTTCAGAGGAATTGTCTTAATGAGCCTGTTTTTCAGTACAGCAGAGGCTCATCTATTAGTCCAGTGTATATTTTTAGAGCATGGCATTAGCCGGAAAAGCCCATTAGATCGTTACACAAGTGGCTGAATCAGCAAACTGTATCTGCTGCTATTCTGTCAAAGCAGTAACGTTAACATTATCAAAGTGATTAAAAGCCATTCATTCATTTTGCATCTGGGTTGACAAGTTCATTCCTGCAGAGGCATACAGCGCGAAGCTGTGAGAAAGGAAAACTAAAAGCTCATCATCTCCCTCAACCTGAAGATCTACCAGTGTGTGACAGATGCAATCAAAATATGACAATTGAGTGGAACACTGGATGCCTGTGTTCTGTCACACAGTGGGTTGTCACTGACAAGGCAAAATCAGCCTTAGCCTGGGACCCTTTTTAAGGATTTCCATCTTTCTACAGCAAAAAAAGCTCTTTGTGCTGGAACAGGGCAGGGTTTCCACCACAGAAACCCTTGTTGTCCTTCAGCTCTGGGCCATCCTCCTGGAGGTTCAGAGCAACGATGGTGCTGCTGGCCTTTCCTTTGGAGTTGTTGCAGGTGTGTTTGGCCAGTGGCTTTCCCGGATTTCCCCCTCAGGAGCCATGAGGGCTGGGTACTCCAGCTGCAGTTCTTGGCCTTGGCAGGGCTGTTTGTCCAGTGTTTATACAGGGAGCAGAAGCAATGGGAGGGATAAACAAGAGCTGGCATCACTGTCATGACCTTTCTGGAAAAGCTGAGTAGACAGAAAGCTTTGATTCCTGGGGACTGCCTAAAGAAGCTGCCCAATTAACTTGCTTGCAAAGGGTGCACAGCATATCCAAATCCTTCCCATGGATAGGGCATGATCCAATGGTAAAGGGCATGGGAGCTGCAAGAGCAGTCCCTGAGGCTGAGGCCAGACTGACCTGATGGTCAGAGTGAGAGATTTGCATGTAGAAGCCTCTGGTTTCTGCTAACAAATATAAAGCAGCTTTCAGTTCTGCAAGTCAAGTGGTGCATCAAGGAAGGAAAATGGAAGAGGAGAAGAAAGGCAAAAAAAGATTTTGTGACCTTGTTTCTGTAAAAAATCAGTAAAAATCCACGACCTGCTTCCATCAGTGATCCCACCTACTCAGCTCTGGTCAGTACCTGAATGTGTTGAATTGCATTAAAAACAAACCCACTGAGTTATCACACTGGAGTACATACTTCTGGCTGAGTTTTTTTCCCATGTTATGGATTGTCTTAATTGTGCTGATGCCAGTGTGACCCTTTATTAGGGATTCATTTCAATGCCATGAACCTGTTGTGGTAAAGGGTCACTAACGCTGTGTGCCTGTTTTAAATGAGAGTCTTGTGATAGCACCTGTATCACTGTGTCAGACTTGTGTGCTGTGTGTGCTGTTGCATGCCTGTCCAGGGGGTATTTGCCTTTTTGATGGTTGCTGTCCAGGCTACACACAAATCAGTCTTTCCTACCGTAGTGAAGAAAACCAACTTTTTTTTTTTTCATTTTTAATCTGCAAATAATAAAGGTGTAGCAAATCTGATGGCTGATGCTTATCCAGGGGAGAATTGCTCCGGTAGGCTATCAGTGATAGTCTCAGAGCCATGAAGATGGGAAAAAATCCATTAAAACTCTGGATGATTTAGGCACTACAGTTATCTAACTGAACTGCAGTTTTGGTTTCCCTTTTCCATTTCTAGGCAACTTTGTAGTCACTTGACCTCCTGCTCATTGAATTTGTGTCTTCATTGCATTCTTCAAATCAAGAAAATGAATGCATTTAGTTTATTGTCTTCTGTAGCCTGCTAATATGAATCATGCCTGGGAAAATGTAATTTTTTTTTATAAATGGTGAATTCAAATCATCAGGTAACTGTGCAAGTTGATAGGGAGAAACCATGGTGTTTCCTTTTGAGGAGTGGATTTGAATTTCTGAAAGACATTTAAAAATGCACAGAATGGTTGTTAGGTTCCGTCTGATAAATATATCTCAGTAGAAAAGGTCAGAAAAGAGAATTCCAAAAGCAGCCCTCTCTGTGCCAAGTCTTGGCAATGACAGAGGCATGAGGATGAACACCTGAATATTTAATCTCCAGTAAGAAAAATTAATGATCTGCTGTTGCTTTTTGTCTGTTTTACCTATGAAAAGTGTGAACATCCATTTTTATTGGTGGTGGCTTTGTAAATATCCTCAGCCCACTGGACTGTATTAGCTAAGCTGTGTGTAAAGCGTGGATCAGTAATTCCCTTTAGGTGTCTGCCACAAGAGAGCAGTGTTGGTGCAATAAGCTGGGAGAGCGTGCCTCGGGTAGTGGAATTCTTCCATCAAAATGCACGCTGAAATACTGCAAGAGAAATTCAAATGCGGTACAACAAATCTTCTGGGAGCTCAGCAGGATTAAGGGATAAAAATAATGAATGGGGCCCAATTTCTGGTATTGAGATTTGAGTTTCTTAAAGGCATCATTGATATGACTGTGGACTCTTTGGAAAATTTCAAGGAGTTGAAAATTTCATCATACTGCTGATAATCTAAATATGTTTTTTCCGTTTTGGTGGGTTTTTTTTCCTCTCCAGTGTGACTCCATTGAAAACAGTGCTGTTAAGTTGGTTTCTCTGGGACAGTAATCTGGTCATGTGTGTACATTTGGGTAGGGTGGCCTAATTGTGGCCTTTTGGTACCTGAAGGGAGCCTACAGGAAAGATGGAGAGGGACTGTTTACAAGGGCATCTAGTGACAGGACAGTGGGGAATGGCTTCAAAATGAAAGAGTAGGTTTAAATTATATGTTAGGAAAAAATTCCTTACTGTGAGGGTGGTGAGGCACTGGCACAGGTTGCCCAGAGAAGCTGTGGATGCCCCATCCCTGGCAGTGTTCAAGGCCAGGCTGGATGGGGCTCTGAGCAGCCTGGTCTAGTAGAAGGTGCTCCTGCTCATGGCAGGGTGTTGGAACTAGATAATCTTTAAGATCTCTTCCAACCCAGGTCATTCTGTGATTTTCAGAGCTGATTCCAGGCATTGTGGAGCCACAGGCTGGGAATTCTCTGTGGATAGTGAATGCTGGGTAAGGCTTGTTAGCACCTAGCTTCATTTTTAAACACATAACCCAGTCTGCTGAGCTCTGTGCTTTTGGAGAAGCACAAGTCTACTGCTCTGCTGCAGATGCCCAAATCTCAGTTATATGAAACAATTAGGACTGTGCTTAGTAGATTCACTGCACCTATACTTTCCTGCTTGGAGACTAGAGCGGCAGCAGTACTGGATACATATGACTGCCAATTTCTCCCCCAAAAGGAAAGGAAAAAAAATTAAACTTTTATGTTGAGAAGTTGGTATGGATTAGTCTGGAAATAATTAACCTTAATTTGTGCACAGCTTGTTAATGAAAATCTGTCTCGATATTACAAATTGTAATCGCTTTCAGTCTTGATCAGATTACTGATTTTCACAGAAATGTATTAAAAACATTTTTCTATAAATAAAAGCCAATACTAAATTTTTTAAAGCATGTACCTAATAGCTCCTGACTTAAAAGCCTGGACTCTGATCTTAAATCTGGCACTTCCCTGTATGGCTGTCAATGATCTGTTTCCATGTGATGGAGAACTTGCTATCTAAAAATGACAGGGCAAGTATGTGTCAAAACAAGATCCTACAGAGGCCAGGCTCAGGCTTAAGGATGCAGGATGGATTACTCTGAAGACAAGATGTGTTTAAAGGAGAAAAGGATGTAAATGGGGAGAGGTTGCTAGAGGGTTTAAAAAGAAAAAAGAGGTGAAAAATGATCCAGTCATGGAGCAACATTTTAAGCTTGAAGTAAATGGAAGAGAGATAGTAGACTGCACTCTCTCGGTGCAGTAAAATGCTGTACTTAGCAGAAATGGATCAGCAGATAATTTGTTTCATTTGGAGGAGACCAACAGAAGTAGCTGGGTGAGAGGAGAAAATTGTGGGAGAGCATGGCTGTGCTACATCAGAGTATAGTGGTCTAGACAGGTCGCTGGCCTTTCTCCAAGTATCTGCCACTGGATGCTGAGGAAGGGGTAGCAGAAATGCATGTGACAAGTTTATGATTACTTTTCTCCTGCTTTACCCATAATTTTTTAAAAGACAAGTGCGGAGAAGGGGTCGCAGTGTGCAGTATCTTGTAGGTGAGAATGGGAGCTGGGATGAAGTCTATCTGAACTGATTAACCAAATTAGTGCACTTGCTAAAGTAGCCAAAACTGAGCTTCATTTTGACTAAAAATAGTCCTCTTATCTAAATATGTCATGTACCCACTATGCCTTCCACTTCCGAAATGTTATCGCAGCTGCAGTGTCCTGCATCCTAAATTTAGAACCATTCATGCCACTGAATTTTCCAGTACAGTGGATGGATGCAGCAGCTTTTTTAGAAACTGAAAAATAGAAAACATTAAGAATAACACAATGCAGAGCCATACTGAAATGTCTGTGCTTCATCTTTGGTAGCCATTACTGTCTTCACTTCTTTAAGTAATGATAATACAAAATGTGTGGGGATTTTAGTGTCTGAATTATCAGAGATGGTTCTGTCTTTTTTCCAGAATGCTGACGAGTGTCCTTGACACTCCTTTTGTGAAACAGTGTATTTGACTACAATCTGTGAGTCACACAGGGCATGAACTGTACTGGCTGCTTATTGCTGCAAGTCAAATTTGAATGTAAAATATATCCCTAATATGCAGCAAGATGAGACAAAGGACTGCCAGAGCTTTATAGATCTTTTTCATGAGCCCTCACAAATAGAGGTTGTTTGGGGTCTGTTTGGTTTTGTTGTTGGGTTTTTTTTCACACGTACATGCAGAAACAAGGTCACAAAATCTTTTTTTTTCTCCTGCTCATGTACAGTTGTCAGCACAACAGCCCACATTATATCTGATAGCCAGTGCATTTTCAAACTTTAGGACTTTTCCAGAACACCTTTTCACTAAATCCAGGTCTGAATGAATATTTAATAGTTACTGCTATTAAATGGTTGGAAACTCTTTATGTTCTGTCTAATCAAAATTTCTTTAAGAGATACAAAACCGCACTCTCTTGACAGAGTAGGTGAGCAAGCTTTTATGTTTAGATTAAGCCTTTATGTTTAGATTAGTTATAAGGTTGCTCATAAACTGACAGACTGAGCAGAGTTCTTGAAATATCCTGAACTGCTGTTAGATCTAGTAAAATGTGACATACTGTGTTTGTCCTAATGTTTTGCCAGTTCTTGCCAGATTACCACCTTAAAAATTTGGCAGTGTTACACTTGAGTGTAAAGTATGACTTCACAAAAGAAAGTTGCTTTTTTGTATCTGGTCAAAGATGCAAAAATCTTAAGGGACTGATAGATTAACAGTAAATCTCCTGATTTCCTATAATCTTTACACCTATTTCTCTTCTGGAAACTATAAATTCTAGATACTGAGAATCAAGTACTTAAGCTGGATTCCTACAATGACTTAGAACATAAAAACCCTATGAATGGAAGAGGAAGGGGGGAGGAAAAAAGGTGTTTTCCGACAGTGTGAACATCAAAATGCAGCTCCTCATGGTGGCCAGGCCAAAGCAGTCTTTAGACTCAGCTCTGTGAGCAGTGCTCAAAGTGGATTTCATGCTCACACGTCCTCCTTTGTGTTGGTGAAAAGAGAGGCTCCTGCCCAGCGCGGGGCGGCGGGACTCGGATGCCATTCCCAAAGTGGGCTGGCTTCGAGGCTGCTGCTCTGCCTGCACTGCCTGCTCTCGGGGAGACACAGTTTTGTTGTCATCTGCAATTTCAGTGCTTTTCAGAGAGCTGCAGTTCCCTTGTAGGAAAGTTGTTGCCATAAAAGTAATCTTTAGAGGGAGCAGTGGTAAGAGCTTGCAGGTGGGTTGCTGTTTCAGACACCTGGGATTGTGCGAGGCTCCTGCAACAGCTGGTTTGTCTGTGGATTTTTTAAAAATTCAGACTTTGATATCTTCTTTTTTTTTTTTAAAATATTTCTTCTAATTCTTCATTTAAGAAGGGAGAGCTGGGGTGAACATCTTCCTTAGGAAGTAATGAGTTTTGCATCTTAAGCCAAGTTGTTCTTTTCAGAACTGGACTCGATGACAATTTGCTTTCTGAGGGACCAGATGGGTTTGATGCCTGTCTGAACTCTGTCATTATCTTCTAAATCTCTAGGTGTAACCTCTGACCCTTCTCTGAGGCATCTCTTTGCTGACAAACCTGAAATCCCAGTTGTTGGCTACCTCACCCGGCTTGTTTTCAGTTCTAATTCCTCCGCTTTCGGGTGAGCCAGTAAAACCTTGGTCCCTTTGGCTGTTTTCGGTTGAAGAGGGCACACTGCCATTTTCCAGCAAGTTGGCATTCCCAGCAAGTTCTGTTTTGTAACCACCCAGGCTGGCACTCTGGAGAACAGATTTGACCATTTCTTTCTTAACAAACAACTCAATTTCTCACCACAATTACCTCAAACAGTTCTGTGGCAGTTTCACAGCTATGGCAATCATTAGGAATGTTCATTATTGCGTTCTTTATCGTGCTTGCCTTCAGTCACACATTAAATACACGTTGCTCTCTGAAACTCTGCAGCTCTCTTTGTGCATTGTGTGACCCCATACCTGAACCTTTAATCAGGCTGTGGGAGTGCTCCTGTATCACACTTCCTGAGGTGAAGAATAGGGCTCTGTAAGAGAAAGTGACTCAGGATCAAAGATTAATAATCACCCTTTCATTGTTGCTTTTGCCATTTTCCCATTTCAGAATAAAAAGCATAAAATTTGAGGGGAGGGAAAGTAGAATTTTAGGCAGCATGGTTTATTTCACACTGTATTTTTAGATTCTTTAAGTATTTTAGTCAAAAAGCAAAAGGTTGCTGGAATAAGAACTGCGGGGTGTCTGCTCACAACTGGCTCAGAGGCTGTTTACAGCAGTAATGTTCCTGCTCCTAAAGGCAGATCCAGAGCTGAACTTTTTGCAAAGGTTTGAGGTGTGATTTGGTTCAGATTATGATTTGCTGTTACAGCAGCTACAGGCCCCTGCTGAAATCAGTTTCCTTTTGCTAAGTAGCTCACATCAATTAAGAGGGAGATTCATGATATGAAGAAAAAGGACAGAACGAGAGTGCAAGAAAGGAAACATTATTTTCTTTTGTGTATTTATAAGATGACAACTGAGTCAGAAACTTTATGAAATATTTGGCAACTGAACTCAGATGTTCCAGTGTTCAATCACAAGATATCCTTCCTCTGGTTTGTAGTACAGTTGGGATGAGAGTAGAGTGGAATAAATTCTGCAGCTACTTTGCTTGTGTTTGGCAGCTCTTCCATGAGCTTCTGTCTGTATGTCCTTCCTTTTGCCCTTGCTTCCAATTCCCATACATTGAAATTTCACTGCTGCAAAGTTTCAGTCCTTCAGTAACGAAGATGTTCCAAAAAATGTCAAGTGACAGATGAAGTAAAAGTTTCTGCCTGGCCTTTCACCCTGCCAGAATGTTTGCAAGTAAAATGGAAACCTAAGGGATTTTATTAAACTTTGCTTTCTGGTGGGCTAGAGTAGTTCTTAGAAATAGAGGAATTTTGGCTGCTACCTTCGTAGAATACAATTCTGAATTGGATATTGGTAGCTTTCATGCTTTATTATGTATTTAATACTCTTCTCCATGCCCCCTATGCCTTTTTTCTTTTAGCAGCCTTGAGTCATGGGATTAGGCCAGACTGCCAGATTCTGTCTGAAAATGAAATGCTTACAGTTCTCCTGAGGGTGATTAGGGTCTCAGGAGTGTGAACCTAAGGCTGGAAAACACCAAGGATCTGAAAACAAAGACTTTTTAAAAATCAAAATACTTCTAAGCTGTTAACTGTTAGTTTTAGGGACTGACCCAGGTTTGAAGATGCAGGTAGTTAATACTGTGCTATATATCCCATCTCAAAACCATGCCCAAAATGCAGCGATGTGTGCTGGGCTGTGAGTCCTTTATTTGATAACACCAGAGGCTTGAGGCAGGCATTGGTCTTCTTTGGCAAATGCCTTCAACACGGAGTTCTCCGTGCTGAACCTGCTCCAGCTGCTTGTCCTTTGTGGAAGAAGGAGCAGGGGAGGTGCTGGGTGTGGTGTCTTTACCTTCCTATGCACAGCTGATAAAGCCGAACTGCAGATTGTGTCAGCCACAGGGAGGGAAAACTTTGGCTAGACCAGCCCCTGGTGTTTGTATGAAAATGAGGGAAAGCTATGAATAAGTGTGTTCAGGAAGCAAATGCAGGCTATGCCTCTTGCCAAAGCAGTGGGAATATCTTTTTCCTAGATATCTTTTTCCTAGATATCTTTTTAGTTGAGTGATAAAGGCAACCTCAGGTGAGTGGTTTTTGTGTCCGTTCATCTAACATACATATTTTAAGACTTACTCTAGTGGGAAATTTTACCTCAATAATGTCCCTTTTATTGTTGTCTTCATCCTCTCTGTCATTTGTCACTGAGAGCAGTGTGCCAGGATAATGGGAATTGGGGCACAGATTGTATTATAGATATCAGTGGGAATTATGACCATGCATCAGAGGGAAAACTTCAAAATGTTTGTAACAAAGGTATTCTTGATCTCCAGTGCATAAAAAATGCATTGTGTTTGATTTAGGTGGTCATCTCACACTGTCCTCACATCCTCACGGTATCAGTGAGGGACAAACTCTTCTTTCAAATTTCCCAGCCTAAATCCACAGTAGCTGTGTTGGAAGTGGGTGAAACTTGACCTAGAATCTCTGCTAGTGTTGCATCTCCATTAGCACAGTATGTGCTGTATATGGCAGGAGCTGTAGGGTAACAACCTTGCCACTGGGGAGCTTTGCTTAGAAAGGTTTTAGAAGGTATTAGTCTTATCTCCTGCTGCTGATTTTCCCAGAGACTAGTATCATGGATTGTTGAGGAATACCCTGAATGCATTTCATAGAGGTGAGCAGGTAAACTAACTTAATTTCAATGAATTAGCTCAGATAACAAGAACAGCAGGCAGTTTCCTTTGCTAACCTTGGAGCTGATTAGTATGGAACCTATGTATTCATTGTAACCCAGAATGAATTATCACCATCACCATCAGGGAAAAAGTAAGATCTTGGAAAGACATTTTGGGGTAGGCACAGGTAGGCATAATGATAGACATGGCTGACCATGTCAGGTGTCCCTATAGATTTATATACCCAGCCCAAAACCAGGCTTTATGTTACATCTCCCTTGAGTTGCTGACACAGGTCTCTTCAGTTTGAGAACATGACAAGTACATCTTCCCACTAGGACCCCTCAGCAAGTCCTGTTCCTTTTGCCAGGGGTTTCAAGGAGGTGCAAGGAGTGCATGTGCTGGTAGGAAACTCAGCACTGCATGGGTTTCCACTTCAGCAGGGGGAGAGCTGGGCACGTTGCAGCATTGGGACAGCTACAACAGGGCAGTCTCCTCCCAAACCTGGATGCCAGGACTCTTGACTTGTAAGAGAAGCAGACAAGTCAGAGGTATGTAATGAGATTTGATGGTGTGATCATGTTCTGTTGAGAAGAGGGGTGAACTCTGGGCTCCTTGAAGTCATGGTAGAGATCCATATGTGAAACAGGTGCCATGGTAACTTAGGCTGTTATCTAGTCAGTCTGTTTCACCAAGAGGGAGGGTGTTTTTCTGATGACTACATGAGCCCTGTTTTGCCAGTCGATCTGCACATCCACTAGAAGTGTTTTGCTGGGGCAGTTTCCTGGAAGAGTGAAGTGGTTCTGTTGCACAGAAATCCTTGAACCTCCTTGTCTCACAGCATGCAGTACTTTATTTTTCCAGGAACTTCTTTGTGAGTGTGTCTGCACTGCAGCTATCAATCAGCTGCTTGGCTCTGATCTCACCTCTCCCTTCCTCACTCAGAGGGAGTGCGTGGAGTCTAAAATTTGCTTCACAAAGGCAAAATCACTGCTGGCTGTGGCAAGGAGTTTGCAGAATGAAAACATTCTTGAGATTTTCACCGGGTCCAGCTCCTGCATAGCTGCTCAGAGCCCATGGCAAAGAGCCAGTGCAGGTCCATGTTAGTGAGACTGGACCACAAGCTTTAGCTCCATGGAATACTGCTGCTTTATTCTGTCTCCATAAGGCCCGGTGGTGTGATCAATCCACATTCCTTAGTCATCTGATTTGCACGCCAAATTTTTTCACATAAAGGCTGTTTTCTGTTGGCTCATTTAGAAACTGCACTTCAG
This sequence comes from Illadopsis cleaveri, assembly GCA_013399915.1. Classification (NCBI taxonomy): domain Eukaryota; kingdom Metazoa; phylum Chordata; class Aves; order Passeriformes; family Timaliidae; genus Illadopsis; species Illadopsis cleaveri. Next base: position 684,931 of record VXBB01013657.1, on the reverse strand, counting down.
AACCTTCTTGTTTTAGGAAAAGTGGATATGAAAATTAAAACTAGTAGCAAATCAGGCTTTCTGGGCTCTTCTCTATAAGGGTCAGTGTGTTCTTTTAAAAACAGACATTGTGACCTTTGGGCATAGGAAACTGGGAAAGATGCCAGTACAGGATAGAATGAAGATTAATGCAGGCAGCTCCTAGGCAAGTTTTCCATATTTCCTTTCCAGGATGTCAATATGCTAAGATCATTTATGAATTTATATAGGATATTGTTATAAAGGCTGCCAGTAAAGACTCTCCCCCTTAACCTAAACTGTAGCAGTTCTAATGTTTCAGTGAGAGGCTTCCCCTGCACAGAGCTGCCACTGTGCTGAGCCATGTTCCTGTGAAGAGAATACATTTCTGAGGGGATTACGCTGAAATCACCCAACTTGTTTCCCTTTAGGCTTAAGTGAGATTTAAAATTTGGCTTGTGGATGTGAAAAACAAACACATTGATTTGCTGAATTGCTTCCTGTTCCCAGGAAGCACTTTCAAATAAAGATAAAATTCTTTTAACTGCTCTTTTGCTCACACACCTCGGTGCATAGGAGTGAGCTCCTGTGAACTGAGACAAAGCTGCCACATTAGGATAAATATTAGCACCTCACACCTACCATGGCCCAGTTTTCTACAGATGCTCCAGTTTTTCCACTGTAGCCAATTATGTTTGAAACTAGCAGTTTGTCCCAGTTTCACTAAAATAACACCTTACGTTTATGAAGCGCCTATTATCAAGAGTTTCCCCAGCATTTTACAAATGACAAAAATATCTCTTAATACCTGTGCAAGCCGGTGGGAGATGGAGGTGGCAATTGGAAATGAAATTACAAAGACAGTAATAGCAATAAGGAAAGACAAAGTGAGGTACTTTGAATTGTTAGAATTAATAAGTTTGAATCGACTTGCATTTTACTCTGCCTGAGATCAAATATTGAGTAAAAATCTGGAAAAGCAGAGAATGTAAAGTTTCGTTCCTTTTTCTGTCAGAAATACCTTTGATTTCAGGAGAAAAAATGCCCGGTGAGCATTGCCAGGATTCCCTGTGGATTTCTATTACATCTCCTAGTAAAAATCCATTGTTCTAATGCCTTTTGACTATGGAATTTCTTCACTTTTGGTCGATTTTATCAGCTTAATAAGAAAGCTACTGTTCTGTCTTTATTTGGCAGACTGTGTGTGCCAAATGAAAGTTCCTCACAAATTAATTAAAGATTATTTCCTGCTTTGCCTGGCATTCCTCAGTAATAATGCCATTTTTTTCACAATTCATGCATGACCTTCTCAGTGAAGCTCTTTCATGCACAAAAAACACCGAAAGCTTGTCATAAGTGTATCTTAGTCCTATTCAACACTCCACAGTTGCATTTCTTATTTTCTTTATTCATTGGTGAGACAGGATTATGCTTAATCCTATCAACAGCCTCATATTTGTGATGTGCTGGCATCTTTTCTAGGTATTGTGCTCTGTCAGTTATTACAGAAGCTATTAGAGAGATATGTATGAGACAGTTCAAATAGTTGAGCTGGCAAATGTTTACTCCTAGTGGCTTTTGATTCCTAAGAAAATCCCAAGGGGATTTGAATTGGTCTTTTGCTCTTTGCCTTGCATGTTCATTTCCTGTTGTGTTTTTTTTTTTTGGCTGGAGTATACTAAACGTTTATGCCAATAATATTATTTGATGAAAAATGCCACCAAATGTAAATCAGACTGTTTTGCAAAGCAATTTTAGTAAAGCACAAGCAAACTTCACTAATAATCCACAGTGTACCCATTCTTTTACGCCAAGTTTCTCTCTTCCACACAGAGGAATAGCGTTATCCCACTTCAGAGATACTAGCAGTTGGAGGTGGCCTTAATTCAGCCATAAAAGTTGCATATAATCCTTTTCAGCCTGAGATTTGAAATCTTATTCAGTGGGAATGATAAGGCAAGTTGCAGAAGGCCGTCAAAGAGGTGGGCTCCCATTCTAGGAGAAACAGCAGAGATACTGCTTTTTTCAAAGCAAGAAGCTCCTCCCCCCTTTTCAGGATTCCCCAAATCTGCAAGCAGGTTTTTAGGATGTGGAAGACTGTTAGTTCTTAAAATGAATCCATTACTCTCTTTCCATTTCCGCCTGTAAGCCTGTGAAATATTGTGCTGTCCACGTTTTTGCTGTGGATGTGTGAGTCCCCCCTTCCTAGAAAATGCTGTGTTGATGTTACACCCTGTGCAGAATGAGCCATGTATTGCTCCTTGGCTCAGAGCCTCTGTGTTGTTCTGCATCTACCCCTGGGTCCTGAGACCCACCAAAACCTGGCTGAAGTGGCCTGCCACTGGATAGTTTTTGCTTGAGGACTTGGATGTGGAAGGCAGTAAAGACAGACAGAAAAGCTCCCCAGTGGACAGGGCATTGGCCTTATGCACAATCAGGAGGCTGCTTTTGCTCTGAATGTTCTCACCCTTTGGACAAGTTACTTTCCATCTCTTTTCTTGCTTTTTGTCTCTCTTGTCTTTTTTATACTCTTCTAAATAGGAATCATCTCCCAGCACACATTTTTATGGCACATTGTCAGTAGCACCTTGAGTGCAATTAAGGTCTCACTGCAGCACCACAAGCCTGCTCAGTCTGCCTGCTGCTTGGAATCGTGGATGCACTTGCCACCCCTGAAAATATTCTCTCCCTTCTCCCTCTTTTTCCAAGATTGCTGTGTGTCTGGGAAATGGAGTGGGGATGGAGAAAGACTGCTTTTAAAAATATTTTTTCCTTTTTTCTCTCTTGTTTTGTAATATTTTTCTTATTCTGTGTGGCAAAGAAGCTGTTACGTGGCAGTGACTGCCGTGGCCCTGCTGGCTCATGCTCCTCTCCCTGGCAGCTCCAGCAATCCAGCCATGGAAGCCACACAGGAGCACGTGTGCTGGCTAATGTGTAACTACCTCTGTTCTGCTGTTGTTCTTTCTGAGGCCTGACTTTTTTTTCCAGGACTTCGGTTGGTTGTTTGTTTGTTTGGTTTTTTTTACTCTGAAATGTAGGGCCTGTGGGGTCACTGCGTCCAGCCTTCTGCTGTCGCAGGTGCAACTGCGTTCAGTCCCGTTCCCAAACCTGACAACTTCTGTCTTAAAACTGGTTACAACTACTCCCACTGGAATGCTGTCATGAAACCTGCACTTCTCACACTTGTAAGTATTATTAGTTTGCCAGTGCTGGTGCAGCCAGGATAGCAGAGGGCCATATGGAAGATGCAGCATGTCACACGGGGAAGTTTTTCTACTGGGCTTATTTCCCCGCTTTCCTGAAAGCCATCAAGCAAGCCAGCAAAATATTCTGTCATTTTGCCAATGTGGTCACATAAGATATGGATTTCTTTTCACATTCTTATCTGGCAAACTATGTTATCAAAGCTTTGTAGAATAGACTGCAGATAGCAATTGTACATTTCACAATGCATTGTTTTTGGAAGATGCTTCAAAGTGTGGGTCAAGTCTGAAGGCAGGATTTACTTCAGGTCAGGTTAGGGGAGGAAGGGAGGGGATAGCAGGTGGAAAGAGAGAAATATTTGCCACCTGCAAGGACTGAGAGAAGCTAAACTAGAGGCTTGGGGAAAGAACAGCAACTTTTTTTTTTTTTGCTTGCAGGTAAAGAGGAGATGCTGTTTAGCTCCTCAAATCTTTCCAGTGCTGCTGGCAAGGGCACTTTGACCATGTGGGACTGGTAACAAGCTGGAGCTGTGCCCTCAGCTTGCCTCAGCTGCAGATTGCCTGGCTGCCACAGCCGGATCCTCCTCAGTTGTGTGCCCTTGCTCCTGGTAAAAACAACACATCTGGGTTTTTAGACTGTCTGAATAAACTGACATGCCCTCAGGAGGAGTAGAGCCCTTCACCAAGCAAGTTCTTAAATGAATTTAGTTACACTGAGATTTCCTTACGTGAATAAAGCCTTAGTAGATGCTTAAGCTTAAAACTTTCTAGAAAACATTGCCTGTAACTGTTTGTAAGCAACAATTTTCCTTGCTCCTTGAAGAAGCCTTTCAGAACTCATTTTTTAAGGGAACAGGAATGCAAGAAGTTGATCAACAAGTTTTCTGGCATTGATCTGCTGCCTCTTTAGATGACAGCTATTTTTACTGAGAGACTTTCCTGCAGGAGCTCAAACGCAGGTGCTAGGAATGACGTTCTTGGTTAGACAAATGTCAAAACAAGAGAATTTTTAAATTGTGAAACAAATTCAGGACATAAAACTAGCAAAATTCAAAGAATGCTGGAGATCTGTCTTGATCCTTATTGTGTTAGGGAGGAGCTGCATGTCTCCTGCTCCCCCTCACCTGTCTGAAAGCCCTTTCCTCAGTTTTCATGATGAACCTGCTTTTTGCTCTCAGGTCATCAGCCACCCCGAGTGAGACATGATTACAGACGTTTGCATTTCTTGTGCCAATATATTGCATTAATCACCAGGGACAGCTAAGTTTGTGTCTGAACATAAGGAGGCTGCATTTTTAAAAGCACCCACAGGAATGAGCCCTGGACACAGAACCAAAGCACATGCTGGTTCCACAAGATGCTTTCAATCACCACAGGTGCTCATATTGCCCGAAATTCAGAGGAATCAAACTGAGTAATCTTTAGGGTGTGCAAAATAGGTGTGAAGTTCCAGAATTCCTCCCCCGTTTTACACAGCACTGACCACTCCTGTTTAATTGGTTAACTGCCTTCAGTTCGATCCCTCTTGTGAACTCAGGTCAGAAATGTGATTAATTAATATTCCTTAGAAGGGTTTGAAACTTATATTAATATTACTTAGAAGGATGGAATGTGCTATGTGTTACGTGCTAGTGCTGCTAGTGATATTAGACACTGATGTATTTTGAACAGATTCAGGACAAACCACTCCCCTTTATTGAAACAGATAAAGCGGTCACATTCCTTTGTGCCTCTGCCTGTCCATTTAACCACTCTGATGTTCTCTCTAGAGTTTCTACATCCTTACAAAATGCTTTAAAAATGTGATTTCAATACACTCTTGACGGTGGTCAAGATGTTCCCATTCTCCAAGGCATTAAAGTGAAGGAGGTGGTTATTATTTAATTCATATCTCATTCATTGGGAGAACTTTGCATACTTGATTTTCTGTAAAACGTCATGAATACTTAAATATGCATTTACAGTGTAATTCAACATTAATTATTCACAAGGAATTATATATTTGTGCCAGCTGTAAAGCACAATTGCAGTTGTGCATTGAATGCACTGATAATGCAATTGAGAACAGTGTTGGTCTGTTACAGTAATTTATCCTGGGTATTTGGAATGCTGGAGTATCCTGGTTATCTGAACACATGGCTTTTATTCTGGACTGGTGCAAAATTAATTACAATTCCTGATGTTGTATGTGCAGCTGTTTTCTCTCAAGAAAAAGAAAACCCCACTGGGGCAAAAACTTAGAAAGTACACCAGAAGATCAGGGAATTGGCACTTGTGTTTGCAAGAATCTGAGTAATTTCACAAGTAGAACAAGAATCAAAATCTTTAATGGTCTGATTGCTAAAACCAGTAACTCCAAGAGGAAATCATTAGACATGACCTTCTTGCAAACAGGAATTAATAAAATGTAATCTTAGGCTACAACACATTTTAATTAACGTAATGCCTATTTCTGGGAGATGCTGGTTTCTATAAATATTATCTGCATATACTGCTAAGGAAATTGGTATAATCTGTGATTTCAGTCATATCTCTTCTGGGCAATTTTTTTTGCTTTTAAATTTTTTCCTTCAGTCCTCACACTGACCCCTTATTAGATTATATTTCAGCCGAACTAGTTACTATGCCTGGCTAATGAGGAAATCTGACATTAAACTTCCAAGCTGGCTAATTTAATAAAAAGGACGCAACAATAATGTGCGTTCCTCTCTGTCCAGGAGGCTGCCAGGAACCACTGACATCTTTATTTATAGTTTGTACATTGGCATTGATGTATACAAATGTAAACTATACCCTCTCCTGTGTCCCAAGGTGCAGTAGATGCAGTGTATGAGGGAAGTAAGAAAGTAGAAATAATCACCATTGACAGGTGTAGGAGAGATGAACTAATGGGCAGAAAGGTGTGAGATATCAAAAGCCAAGGTTTTGCCTTTCCTGACTTCTCATTTATTGTGCACAGCATGATGTAGAATTAAAGTGTCTGGGCAACAGTTAGTTAAGGACAGAAGGATTACTTAATCCCAGAATCTTTATCTTGCCTGATCTTTCTCTTTTCCTACTAAAATCTGGTCTTATGAAGTCTTGGATTTCCTTTAGAATTACTGGGACTACTCCTTACCATCATTAGTGTTACATGAGATTTTATTAATGGTGATAAAGCAACTATCACAGCGTACAAAGAAGGAAAAAACATAGTTTAAGAATACTAACATTTGAAAATTTCTTTTTTTCTTTTTTTGGGTAGTCATTTATCTAGTTTAAAGAGCATACAGCATCTGTAGCAGGTGCAATGACACTGCAATGATGGGCAAGAGAATCATATCAAGAAGCAGATAGCACATGGAAGCATGAGGTGACCTTGTTTGCCCCTTGTGCTCAGAGAAGTCTGTTGCACCAGAGACTGTCAGAAATCTCTGATTCAGGAAGCTGATCTTCCAGGAAGAAACATGGTCACACAAGGAACTAGAGGTGACTTCAGTTCTTCCCAGTGGGGGTGGTCAGGCACTGGAACAGGTTGCCCAGGGGAGTTGTGCTTGTCCCATCCCTGGAAGTGTTCAAGGTCATGTTGGATGGGACTTTGAGCTCTCTGGTCTAGTGGGAGGCATCCCTGCCCACGGTGGGAGGGTTCAAATGAGATGGTCTTTAAGGTCCCTTCCAACCCAGACCATTTTATTGCTCCTTAGTCTTGTTTATTCTCCAAGTAGTTCTTTGAGATGTGATATGAGATTGCCTCATTTGGGCAAAATATGGGTGACATGGGGTGAAACAAGAGAAGAGAGAAAGTTCCTCAACTTTTCCTTTGTCCCTGGACATCAGAGTGGATTCATGGGGGAGGAAGCACACTTAGCCTTTCAACTGCACAGGACTGTGAACAGGGGCCTGGTGAAGTAATACACCCTTTAAATGCACATGTTGATGAGCTGCAGTGGCTTTTCTGAACCAGTAATCTACACTACTTCATTCATTGTAAATGGTTTAATGTTTTGCATTTTGAGAGTGCATTTCAGTCAGAGCTTTACAAATACTCATTAAGCCCTGAAACACTGCTCTGGAATAGATGAATAAATTATATAGGGAAAGTAATCATTAGAAACCTTGTTGTTTTGTTGAATGGTGTACAGTTTTCATGTAACCCAGGACTTAAGTGCAGCAAGTCCTTGACACCTATTTTCACTTTCCTATATGAATATTCATTTGGCTTAAGTTAGCATTTCATCCCCGCATCTTATCAGAATTAAAATTCATCCTCTTCTAATGGAAACTGTGCTGTTTCCCTGCCACAGACAATGGTTGGCATCAACTAAAATTGTTCTTTGTTCCAAAACTATGGTTAGAATTCAGTGGTTAATCAGATGCTGATAGCAAACACTCCTGGTTTCCTTTACATCCTTGTGACAATACAAAAGACAATTGATATGTGGCTAGTGTAAGATTCACTCTGGACATTCCAGGCACACTGGGCTTTGTCAATGCTCCAATGTACAGCTTGACATTATGTGTTGCCTTACTTTGAGTTGTGTTTCTTCCCCCTAGTGCAAAAACTGTTCTATTCTTTGAATTGTAATATAGATTTATCTTAAATACGTGTATCTATGGGTTTTACATTTTGTTCTTAAAATCCCTTTAGAATGTTAAAATGAAAAGAAAGGATACTCCCAGGGACATATGGTGGGTTATTAAATGGTTCCTTCTAAAAATCCAGCCTGAATCTGGTCCACTTTGTTAATCTCCAGATGTTTCTCATTGCATTAGTATCGACTAAAATGAAGCAAGTTTAGTCGGGGTGCTCATATTAGGAAAAAATAACCACAATGGTATCATTTTTGCTACTTTTCTCAGTGCAGCTGATATTTGAAAGGCTGGAGCTGTAGGTGCACTTGATCCTGCCATCAGGTCTTATTACATCAGAGCTTGAATGTTCACAGAGCCAAGGGTAAAACCTGCAACATCCTAGTTCACCTTGTGACTACTTTATGAACTGTCTGTACAATACCTATTCTTCTTGGTTCACAAGCCATAAAATAATCTTAGAAAAGTAAATATTCTCAAAACAGTTAAAACTGAAAATTGCAAAGCTGATTTCCCGTGTACCAGAGTTTATATGACAAAATCATCAATACCACTGCTGTTTTTTCAGCACTCCAGGCTGATATAATTCTGATAAAATGGACATAATTCTGAAAAAATGTGGAATTTTAGCGTGATTTTATCTGATTTGCCTTAGCAGCAGCAACCCCAAAGGCAGGGTTTAGTGGAATAATGACCTTCGGTTGAGGTATTTGTTGTGAAATTCACCGAGGGCGGAGAGAATGGCCTGAAGTGCAAATGCTGGCTTGTTACCAGTGTCTGAAAATGCCTCCGGCCACTACTGCCACTGCTACAGCAAAGCTTGGCCCTCCACTTGGGAATTAGCACATTCCCTACAGATTTGCATATAATAGAAGTAGTTGTGATAGCTTCTCAAAAAAGTCTTTGTTTTCACCGTGCCTTTGCCAAACCTGAGCCAGAAGTGTGTCATCAAAGCAGTCATTTATGTATTTAAAAAACGAGTGCTGTTTCCACGCTGTTGCCATGGGACAGCTATAGCAGGAAATGAGCAAAACACCCACATAATTATTGTTGACAGAATACAGTTTCGATTTTATCAAGTGTAGCCCCTATGTGATATGTTGTTAAGGCAGCCTTCAACATCTCAGTGAGTGAAATGCTGATTTGAGGAGTATGCAGTGCCCAAAAGAGACGTACAATTGTTATGCTTGAAAAACAGAACTTCTTAAAGACGTCTGCCTCATTGAGATGATATGGGAGTAATTATTGTTAAGTCTCTGAGGAGCAATTAGAGTTGTTTTTTATTAAATTTTCATGTCTTGATTGACATTGAAACTGAACGAATTAATATGTAAATCCAGATTACAGTGATCTAATAAGATATTGAGAAAGATGAAACTTTACAAAACGTTCTGTGACAAAACTCTACAGCACTGAGAGAAAAACCCCATAAATTTATCATTTTGCAAACTGCCTTGCTGTTTTTCTTTCTTTTGAATTTAATCTGCTTAGCTACTATTTAAATTAGATTTCAGAAGATGCTGTAATTAAGAAGGGGGAAATAATTCATCATTTGTAGAGATCACATCCATTATGTATCTAAATAATATAAGTTATTTATAACAGTGTTGTATAACAACCTTAGAGAGCTTTAAGCATTAATCAATAACAATGGAGAGATACCAATGTGTAAAATTGAATCAGATATAATAATATTCCAGTTTGACAAATATCAGGCTATTCCTTGCTGAAATACATAATTCTCCCTCCTGATTTGCATGTCTACTTACTTCACTGATTAAAAGGAAATCTATTTCAGGTGGGTTTTATTGAGAAGAGCAACACATTTGTGTATATTTAAAAGATATATGGAATAGTCCTATTCCCTCAAGAAAAGAAGGGTCAAATAAGAAAGAATAATTTTTTGGAAGATAATACTGCACTTAACAAAGATGGTTTAGTTTCTTTTAGTCTATACAAAATAATGAAGTTTTTTCGGTATGAATTAAGTCTGTAATGTTTATCTATTTTGACATGCATATTCTAACATGCAGGAATGAAAAGGTGTGACACAGGTATAAGTGTGCTAAATTACTGAACAATGTTTTGCTGACCTTGCTGACCTTTTGAGTGGTCAAATAAACTGAGGCTCTGAGTTTATTTGGGTCTTTTCTGTGAAAGTCCACCTACACAGGCTCTAGGGAATGAAAAATATATGACAGTTAGAAAAAAAGCATTTTGTCATTACCTTGACTCAGTCCAGTTAGATTCAAGAGTTCTGCTCAAGAACCTGCAGAAGGTTCTTTTTCTTGTTCCTGTGTTTTTAAGGTTACCTATGCTGTTCTGCACTGCCACAAATTGCTCTCCAGCTTTGTGTGACAGTGAGATGGGTCACAGGTATAACACATGGCCTTACTGCTGGGATAGTGACAGTTTTTCCTGTCCTGGATTGGCAACTTACAGATATATATATATTTTTTCTTTTTCTGGGGGGTGGGAAAGAGACAACCTTTTCCTAGTTTTGTTGTGTGTGATTATTTATTTATTTTTCCTCCTTAAGCCAAGAAAAATAAAGTTTTATTTTTATCTTGCTATGTTTTGGGCTAGGTGGAGATACAATCAGGCAAAGGAACACAGGAGAACATTTATGAAACAGTGCAATATTTGGGGATGGAGGAACAGTTGACTGATATTCCTCAGATTTTTTTTTTTCAGTTTTGTTTAAAGCTTTCCTGTTACTATAGCTACTGGTTTTGTCACGCTCACATATAGATGGTTTATTATATTGCCTTTGGAAACTGATTGCTGTTGCAAATCATTGAAGCCAAGAGTGGAAGGGGTACAGGTGTGTAGCAGGAGACTATGGAATGAAAACCGCACAAGGACCTGAGCCCAAGCATAGGAAGAGACAAAAAGAGACGTGGAGGATTGTCAAGAAGGCACACGTGCTGAGATTGTAACAAAAAGCAGGAAGAAACTGGAGAGAAGTCAGATATTGGAAAGCTGTGATGAGGTATACACACATGTCACCAGAAAAATGAAGGAGAATGATTAACCCTCAGCTACCTCCCTCTGGAGCCAAGCAGATAATCAAAACCTTAGGTTCTTTTGCAAAGAGGCCTTTGAAAAAAAAAGGATTTGGGAGACCACAATGGGAAGAGATTGCTCTGCCTGGCGAAAACTGATTTAGGAAGAGGACTGAGACCTTGGCAAGTTATGAGCCTGCTGAGAAAGTAACATCTCTGGAAAGGTGGGGCAGAGGATGCTAAAATGAAATCTTGCCTGGAGTCTTGTGTGGAGTTTGCTATTAGTATGCATGGAGGTATGTTAAGTGATCTACAGAGTAGTGGCAAGCTATTTGTGGGTGTAGTAAGAAAAATGAGGTGAAAAATCTGTTTGATCTTTGACATATTCAAATTTGAAAACATCCTGTTGAACGGGTTAGTTTCTATTACTACTATGGGGACTCAGGGTGAAGTTTTGGGTCTTCCAAAGCAAATGGAGAGCAAATTTAGGGAGGGGCCTGGAAAGTGAATTCAGAGGTCCTAAATTCTTTAGAAAAAAATGTCCTAGCGAAGGTTGTTGGGAGTATGTGACACTCTGCTTGCCCTAATTATGATATGTAGTTGCAAAAAATGGCAGTTGCCAAAAGGGCTGGAAAAGGGGTAATACCAGTCATGGAATGGTGGACTCAAAACTGGGGAAAAAAGCTTTGATGGAAATAAAATGACATATCTCATACTAGGAAAAGAAATCAAACGCATAATTCCTGAGGAAACATCAGAAAATTGAACAGTTTGATTTAAAATTTTGAAGATTTTAACCTTACGGATCAGTGATGTTTGTCTTTGCATTTGTCCCGTTTCTTAAAAAAGGATCTCTTCATACTCAGGTGTCGTGGAATGACAGGGAGTCTTTTTGTGTTCATAAATATGGAACTGACTTCAAGTGTCTGCTTTAAAACAAACCAAATGTTCATAGTCACAGGTACATCAGTATTGAAGAACTGAGGGTTTCTCAGTGCTGCCAGGCTTACAGTGTCCTTTGCCAAGAAAAAAAAAAAAAAGAAAGAAAAATACCCTCAAGTGTTCATTATAAAATGTAAGTTAAATTTCTGGAAATGATCCCATGACTTTGGCACATAATTGTTCTTTTGTATTTCTCCCTTCTACAAATAACTTGAGCACTGTGCAGACATTTAACCATTGCCACCTCTGTTTAGAATGATAAGACTTGTCATGACAAAATTATGACTATTTGTTACTTAGTTTATTTTTTGATTACCAAATATATGCTAGTGTGTGGATTCTAGGTGCTGGGTGTGTAACTTATTGAGACTCTGTGAAATGCAAAAGAGAGAAAATGAAGAGGAGATGGGACTACGTTAAATATAGTAATCATGAAAGCTTGTGTCACAGGAAATTGTAAATTGACAGTAATTAGGAAATGCATTCATTCATTTTTGCTTTTGTGTGCATTTTTGTGCATTTCAGGGGACATGCTTAACTTGATTCTATGAATATAATTCTTTTGGGCAAACAGATATTCAGGTGAGAGAGAGGTAATTGTATATATTCAGTTGTTTGCATCTAGAAGGTAAATCAGCAGGATGTCTTTAAACAGGAAGGACATTTGTAAGGAAAACAGAATTATTTTGAAGATGTCTTCTGGATTTCACAAAGGGTACTTTCAGTGAGAACATACTTTTAAAAACCAATGGCGGTTTGGAAAAAAACCCCTTTTAACTGAGGATAATTACCCTTTTTTTAAGTTGTAGGAGAGTTCAGCATGTTTTGGAAGGAGAAGTTTGGATTTGTTATGCAGCACCAGTGTTGTCTTCTCAATGTCATTTTCCCATCTGTCTTGCTCAGCAGTGTCACTGTCTGGGCTGATGCCTGTGTGCAGTCTCCAGTCAGATCCTGCTGCACAGGGAGACAGTGACCCTCCAAACTATTCTTGTACAATGTCATGCTCCATATCTTCCTCAAAGGAACTGTGGATACAATTTGAACTTGTTTATATTCTTTCCAGTGGTCAGGAAAATGAATAATTCCTTTTTCCGTATTTGGAATTCCTTCAACAATAGATTTACCACTATTTAATCTTTCTTATTTTATCAGCTATATTTATCTTTTGGTGCTCTTAGAATTCTGCTGCTTGACACAGGTCCCATGGAAATTTAGGAAAACTCCTCAGTCTATTGCAAGTAAAATAGGCTCCAAAAGTCTTACTTTGTCTAAAATTTGCCATCACTTTCCCCAGAGCATAAACTGCCCTGTATAGAAAATGTAAAAGATATTTCATTTAATGTCAGCGCTTATAAAAAGGTAAAACACATTCTATTGGTGACAATACCTTTTCTATTCTGCTCAAGATTTATTTGGCATTGTATTAATATATATTAATTATATATTAACTCCGTCCTGGAGAGTGCATAGGCTGGAAATGGGTGATGTCTTGCAGATGGTGTGCCAAATTTTTGTACATATCTTGTGACTCTTGCCCTTCCTTCTGTCTAGCTCTCCTGCCTTCTGTACGTTGTGTGGCTCAACAGAAAACACTCCAGATCAGGAACGAGTACGTGCTCTATATTTAGTCATGTCATCAGTAGTACCACTGTGCAAGTTGCTTATCTTCCTTAACTGTATCAGGGACTGTCCTTCCTATCCTTGTAAACAACAGAAATCTTTAAATTCAAGAGGTTGCCGTGAATTCTTCCTGTCTACTAATAACCACTCAATAAGGTGCTCTTTAGTACTTATCAGGTGATGACAATTTTTGATGTCCATCTATTTCTAAAACTCTTTAACATTTTGAACCAGCCAAAATGGATCTTGTGAGATCGTCTTTTCATAGCTCCTGACCTGAGACAAAATAAGTATACTTAGAATTTCCCTGACAGAAATTCTGTCTTCAGAAATTGGTGATAAGGGAAATACCATGATATTCCTACTTAGGCTGCTTTACTGCCCATTACATTTGGGAAAATTTCTATGTATCATCTATCTTCAAATTTATCTTGGCATAAATCAAGCTGTTTTCTACTCATCCTGACATGGATGAACAAGGAATAAAATTGATTGGTATGTCTTAAATCAAATCAACTATATTTTAGTTTCAAAATAATCCTAGAGTGATCTTTTTGTTGTCTTGTTTGCTTTCCCTACCCATTTAAGTAATGTTTGGTCTTGAACTTGAATCTTTTTCATTTGTCCTCTTCATGTTTTAAACAATTTTCAGACTTCAGACTAGAAAAAAAATCTTTCTGCATGTTCCGATCTATTTCATTAAGTGCTTCTTCATCCTACAGCTTGACACTGGCTCTAGCTGTGCAAGGCCTTTCTTTTTTTCAAATTGAAGAGTTCTGTTGGTACTGTTCTCCTGAGATGGCTTTTCCCCATGCTGTCTGAGAATCCAAAAGCTGAAGTTGTTTTCCCTAATTTGAACAAATATACCATAGTGATTCCTTAATGTAGTTCCTCCATAATCTGAAAAAGTCTTCCAGTTTAGGAGTAACAGCTTTGGAAATTTTCCAGGAATGTGGATTTGCCTAGTTTCCAAGATCTCTTCTCTATTTCCCCTATTGTCTGATTAATACATTCTTCTACCTCTAAGAATCAATGCATTAATTTCTAGTGTCTTAAGCACTTAGCACTGCTAGATGGGAATCACACTACACAATCCTGAAGAACAATGTGGTTGCACAACCTATATTTCAGTATAATCAGACAATGAACTGCTCTGAAATTGTCTTGCAAATTAATCCGTCTCACCATGAAACCTTTCATGATTTTAATTCTCAGCTGTTCGAAGCAGAGCTGGAAAATCATGCTAAAAGGCATAATACATGTTTTGCAGCTAAAGGGCATAATACATGATTTGCATTATGGCTTATAAGCTTTCCTAACCAGGATTTAATAATTCAGATTCATTACTCTTCAAATGCTCTGCCTCTGTCTGGCCTCACACCTTTTATAAGTCATGCTTATCCTTTATGAAAGATACAGGTCATGATGAAAAAGTCATAACTAGCAGGCTTTTCTATGCATTGTACCTCATTTAAGCTTCCTGAAATAGCAGCAGCTTTTGACCTCTAAGATCATCAAATTCAATTGTATTGAATTCTCTGAAAAATAGGAAATAGATCATTAGAGTACACACCATGCTGAAATCCAGCTGTGATTCTATAACCTTCTAGACACTGGATCTAATTGTGATTGAAAGAAATGAAAC
>VXBB01013657.1:650990-664451 GCA_013399915.1 Illadopsis cleaveri | reverse complement strand
GGATGATGGTTTTGTTATTTTAAATGGCTCGTGGCTGTGGACGCAGCCCCGGGAAGTTTTGCAAGTGAAAGACTTCTAGTGTATCTTCCCAGAGACGGGGCTGAACGGATGAAGTTGACTTGCCAGGGCTGGCGGTGGCTGTCGGTGGCTGTCGGGATCTTTTCATGTGGCGTTTCTTGCTCAGGGAGCAGTTACAAGCAGCGATGTGCTGCTTATTGAGGTGCTTTTACTCTATGAGATGTAAGCGTGTAGCCGTGAAGTAGGATAACTAAGGGAGCTTCTTTCAAACGCTGCAGATATAAGGCTTTTACAAAGCCAAACACCGATGTAAGAGTAGGGATTTAATCAAATGAGTAAAATTCGGGTACGTCTTGGATATAGAATCATCTGTCACGTGTGATGTCTTTGCGTTTTCCTTTGGAATTCTGAATGCCTGACAGATTTAATGGAAACAACAGAAAAGTGTTGGAAAATAATCAGACTGTCTCATTGCTTCAGTGCAGAACTGGGATGGCTACCCCAGGTTGTTAAGTACAGCCCCAATCACTGCTGACAGCCGTGTTACAGTTGTCCAGTATTGAAGTGCCTGCAGAGTGTACCCCAAAATCTTTGAGTAACTCGAGGTTTTAGTAAATATCAAGCTTCCAAACCACACTGGGCCAGGGGAAGGGGCAATTGACTGAAGATATAACAAATGCCTCACATGTTGGATGTTTATTAAATAAAATTCCAGATGATTCTAAAATGTCCTTTTTTCACTCACAGAGGAGAAAAAAGGCATTCCGTCTTTATTTGTCTGACCCAGAGAATTCCTTACAGAGCTGGGCTGGGCAGTTAGTTTAGTCCTTGACTCTTGAGCAGGAGGTAGTAGCAAAGCATTGGAGAGCAGCTCAATAACACTTAGAGCTGCCACCCGTTATCTGTGGCCAGTGCATTGAAAGGAAGGAATAAAAGTTCTGCTGGTTGCACAGCCCAGAGATGGAACTCTAAAACATCCAGTCTGTAAATGTACTGTAAACAGATCCTTTACATGGGTACATAAACTTCTAGGTGTAGAAATACATCTATTTGTTTTTCTGTCCTGTCCAGAAACTTACTAGGGCAATTTTAGAACAGCTTAAATTCCTCTTCCCAACTGCTCTATTTGGAAGACCATCTCTTGTTTGTCAGGCAGTTACAAAACTTTCAATTTCTGATCCATTGAATTAGAGTTATGTGCAGTACATTTTCATAATTACTAATGCTAATAGTGCTAATAGTGTTCTTTACCTTGGGCTGGAACTGCTGCAGGAAATGAAATAAAGAATGGAGTATGTATTTTACTGAGCAATTTAGTAAACTCAATCATCTTTAGTAAAGCAGTGTTTTAACATAAATCTGTTTAGTTGAACTGCTTCAGACCAAAGATCCTCCTGATATGGAATGCAGTATTTAACTCTTCAGCAGTGATACTTCCTCCAGCACTGCTCTAGCCTCTCTAGCTTCAGCTCAGAGTCTTCCTGAGCCTAGTGGAATTTCTCATTTTTTCTTCCATGAGCATACTGAGCTCTTGTTGTGCTCATGTAAACATCAGTATCCTTCGATGATGATTTCCATACCTCACTGCTCTGTTCATTCTTCCTGTGCTGCTTCCATGTGATGAGTTCTCAGCTTACAGAAAAGGTTACTGGTCCCTAAACGCATGATTTCACATGTTGTACTATTAAATTCCATTTTCTGGCATTCCAGCTCTCAAAACCCATGAACTCTCCTGGATAACTACCCAGTCCTCTTTGTACTGATGACAGTTCCAGTCTGGTGTTGTCTACAGAAATTTCACAAGCACATTGTTACTCCTTGGCTACTAATTTATTAAAGGGTGTCAGAAGGAATGTTCCAAGTAACTCCTCCCCCTTGTGATAATTTCCACAATTAATACACCCTATTGTAGTTTTACCACATTGGCCACTTAATGGATCTTGTAAGTCTTATTATTTCTCTAATGAAATTAGAAGTATTAGTAAGTATTATTCCTGTTTCAAATAATGTCAATCAAACACTTTATTTAAATATATACAGGCTAACCCTACTTATGCAACTGATTTCTGAGATCATGAAAGTATAAGATAAAACATTGAGTGTGAGATGTATTTGATGTAAAGAAACTTAACTAATCTTATGTCCATTTACTTCCATGTCTTTATTGCTTCTTTCAGTACTGTGGACAGACTTGAAACATCATACAGTAAAACAAAGGTTTGAAACATCATAAAGTAAAACAAAATTTTATAACTTAGTCAAGTTTCATATCAAAGCCAGGTAAAGATTTTCTCACCTTTCTGCCTAACAGGAGTTTGAAATTTTCCAAAACTCCACTTCCATTGCATAGAAGCTTTCCAAATTACCGTGCTGTGGTTTAGAATGTTATTTGCTGTTCTGTAGTTGGGCAGCTATCCTGTAGTTGAAGGGGTTCTGTTTTCCTTTTGGTTATATACTCGAGATGCTTGTCTGAAATCACATTCCTTCTTAGCCTTGTTTTGCTCAACTAAGCAAGCCAAATTCTTTGTGCAGCCCTTTAAAAAGGGCTCTCCGTCTGTTTGATTATCCTGTAGCTCTTCTCTGCACCTCTTGCTATATGAAGTCATCTTTGTTGCCTGTGAGTGAACAGAATCCTCTACTGGAGTGAGCTTTTGTGAGGCTTTCAGACAACAAAAGTGCTTTCTTGGCTCTAAAATTTTCCCAGTTTTCTGCATTTTAGGTTGTTTGCCTATTTAGGGAAGATGCCCACACTGACAGCACATGTGAATACTGCCAATTAACTGATACATGCAGGTCTTTCTTTTTCTTTAGTGCTTTAAATTTTAAGAACTGTAGTTTATACTGGGAAGCTACATTCCAGTTCTTCCCATTTGTGCACATCCATATCTTTGCGAATGACTTTCTCTGTTCCAAATATTCCTCAGGTTTTCTTGATGGTGGCAAACCCTGTTAGGGCAGTGCTGCCTCTTACCCTAAAATCACTAAATAAAACATTAAATAAGTGATGTATAAACTGATTCTTCTGGATCCCCATGTAGTAGTCTTTGAAAGTATCATGATTGTCACAGTTTTTGAGTGCTGAATACAGCTTGCACCACACTTTTCCATCTCTTTTTCTGTTTGTTTACTGATGCTTCTCAACTACTTTGTGTTTGTGGGGCAAGTGCTTTATGGGAGAGTCACTGCAGAAAGGTTGTTGCTGAGCATATGTGGAACTGAATGAAGGCTGGACAGCACTGGCTCTGGTTTGTTCCTGGTGGTTGGGTTACTGATGTGAAATGTTAATTGTGGTTGGCAAACTCTTTGTGGGGAAGAAGATGGGACATGCAGGGAAGGGTAGTGATGATGGTAAAGCAGTGCATGTGTGCTTTACAGTGCAGGTCTTTCTTCCCATTTGCTTCTCTTTTTCTCATTGTCCAAAGGACGTGGGGAAGTTGGAAAGCTTGGAAAGTGTGGAATGCTCTTTTATTACCTTCATACAGCTTTCAAAGATTGAGGTGGCTATTGGTGTGAAGGGATCTGCTCTTGCAGTGTTAGGTACCTAACTGTCTTGTATTTAAATACGTTAAAAAAAGCATGCTGCTGTTACAGAGGTTCTTTGTGAACCTCTGCAAAGGTATTGCACATCTGAAAGGTAATCATGCATTCAAATTGTAGCCTAGAATTAGGAACAAAAAAGTAGAAATCAGCACTTAAATATCTGAAGTTAACCTTTTATGTGTTTCTGAAGTCAGTTTCTAGTTCAACTTGGCCTTTTCGTTGGCTAACAAAGTGGCTGTACAAGAAAGAAACCCATGAAATTGGCATAGCAATAGTCAGTAACTCTTTGCAACTGCTAGTCTAATTCTTGTATTTAGCCTGTACTGTGTGTGTAGGAAATATGCATGGTATGTGTTTCAAGTGTTTGGAAATAGCAAAGAGCAAAGCACACTAAACAGAAGTCTGCCTTTTTAACTTTGCTTCTGTTGTGCCAAGTGTGTACATTCAGATACAATGTCACTGAAAACCATACAGGAGCTCAGATTCACCCACAGTGGGCTGCAGATGATACTCACTTAATGATTATTTAATCACAGAAGCCCAAAGGGGAAGAGACCGTCTGGATTATTGAGTTCAGTCCTTTTGATTATCTGAGAAGATTGTTTTATAATCTCATTAATAAATTTAATAAACAGGTTTCTTCTGCCCTGCAGAAATTCCTATCTTCCCCACTCCTAGAAGGATGTTGAAAACTGTATCTTTGTGGCTGTTTAGGTGGGCTAAAACACTTTTTACTGTATGTGTTCCTTGACCTGCTGTAAACAAATTATTTTTTCTTGCTGTGTTCTCCATGATGGAGAAGTAAAAGATACTGGAGCACTTGGCTACTGTAAGGAATAGTGATGACCCTCATAATGATGAGGTCTTCTGTGTAGATGATGTCCTTTGTGTTTCATGACCCTGTGCTTAAATAAAAGTTAGTATATAGGTAAGTATATGAGCTGACACGAAACCCACCTATCAGGAGCTGGCCCATGAACCTGTCACTGTGTCACTGCTATGCATGGCCAGTGCAAGCTAGGGGCAGTTCCTTTAGTGGAATAAAACTTGGATAGCTGGAACCACATGAGAGCTTCACCGAAAGTAGTATGTTCACACCATCTCTAGAAAATGTGAGGATAGCCCCATGTGAAATGAATGGGTTTTGTGTGCTGTAGAGTGTCGTGGGGAAACTTTTAGGGGAAGAAACCTGGAGTGGTTCCTCAGCAAGGCAGAAGATCTAGTTTGGGTAAGCTTGAGAGCACCATGTGCAGCAATGTGGGTTTGGCCACCAGTGATAGTCTGCAGTCAAGAGTTGTCCTTGAGGGGGACTAGATTTCACCGGGGTCATTTGTACGGGTGGAAAAGCGAGTGTGGAACTGAGAAATGGAAGAAAAATGCCAGAAGTGGCTATTGTGTTGGGAGGCGAGGGTCGGGAATCGGCTGTCCCATCCCGCAGTGCTGCGGGAGCGATCCGTGGTCTTGAGCGGCCTCTACTGGCTCCTGGCAGCCGGAGGAAAGCTGCCAGGCTGGAGGAAAAGCCCTGGCGGTTCTTCCTCATTTTAAATTCTCTGGGTAGATAGTGTTCCATTTGGGCTATGGGAAAGCAGAACTATATGCAGCAAAAGTAAATTTCACTGCTTGTACGAGTTTCTCTGCGTCTTTCTTTCTTGTCCTTTGTTCTCCCACTTTGGGTTTGGTCAGACAGCCTGTTTAATACATTTTGTTGTCCTGCATTGTGAGCAGAATTGAGCTGGGAATATCAGATCTGCTGGTTGGATACAGTAGCTGGGTTTCATTCCAGCTGGGGAAACAATTAAGTGTCCTTTCTGATGACAGTTAGAATGGGAGATCACTCATTAGTGAGTGCAGTAAATGCTGATGGATTTGTGCTGGGGCAGGACTGGCTGACAACGGCAGAGAGCAAACGAAATGCTTTGTAGTTCAGCTCCCAGAAAGCGGGAAAAGGGTCAGTTGTGAAATTCACAGTGCCTGAATTTCAGAGTGCCCTCTGGAAGAGCAAGCTTGGAACAATGTGAGAGGAAAACACCATGTGTGGTTTGGTTCAGCAAGGTATGTGAATGGAGAGGGATGTTGTGTGCATTCCTGAGGGGTGGGAGGAGCACATAAGGGAAGGTGCTGGAGTTTGTTTGTTTTTAAAGCAAGGCTGCACCACAGAGTACTTAGCTCGGTTTATTAATCTGTGTTTGCCTTTATTCCAACATACACACATGTAGGAAAACTGAATTTTGACTGCCTGAAGAGGCCAGCAAGGATAACACACACTTAGAGTGAGATGTTTTCTTAGGTGTTGAATGCTTCTGGAAATTTACGTTTTCTGGGAAACAGAGCAGCGTTCTTTTGTACTGGTTGGGGTTATGTGGCTTCCTTGTGTTGTAGCTCAGAAACAAAGGCATGAACTGGTTTTTCAACGCTACCAGCCTCCACATTTTGTGTACTACACATTCCAGCTTTTTGAACATTAATGTGTAAGAAAAATTTCATTCATCCAGCCTCTTTACTAAAGCGGTGTCCACTTCTGCATTCCTTGGATCTGTGCAGGTGAATGTATGTGCCTTTTTAAAGAACGTATGTATGGCAGTGAGGGTTTCAATATTTCTGAAAGTGTGTCTAAAGATTAAGAATAAATACAGTAATACAGCTGCACTGGGCAGGTATTGCTGTAGTCTTAAAAGTAGTTTTCATAACCTTAAGTTATGTTTCAGACTGCTGTTACAACTGTGCAATATGCCTGTCACATCAGATGAGGAAACAGATAATTTATTCAACACTTCTAAATTTTATTTTCATAATTACCCATTATCTACCAGAAACGAGAGAATCTCAAATATTTGGGACAGCAGAACCTTGATATTAATGCTACGTGTTTTGTTGAAAAAGGTTGCTTCTTCAGTCTATCAGTAGTGAACTCCAGGAACTGGACGTTGTGAAAAGGATTTCCTATCTGCAGGCCAGTAGTGCAAGATGTTGATGTATTTTATAAATGGAGGAAACAAAAAGGTACCTTTTTCCAGGAAGGTCTGGCAATCCTGAACAATCTTAGCAAGTGCTTCAGAGAAAAGAGAAGTGTGTGCTGTGAAATACGTGTGTTCTATACCGTGCATTTTCCCGTCGTTCCACTTGCTGGAGATGGATTATACTAAAACGAGTTTTAACCTCACTACTGATCCAAGTTTGCTATCATCTCAAATATTTACATTTCTTTAGTACAGATTAACTGTTCTGCTTCAGTATTGTAGTGCTGGATCTCTGCAAAGACCAACTTGAATAAATGTGGTGTCACATTTATTTAATATCACATCCAATTCTAGCCAGTATAACTGTAGACTCTCATTTGCTGCTAAATCTAATTTGTTTCGTCTTTACCTCCTAGATGTGCTTTTTAAACTTCTCTGTTTTTTATGGCCTTGGTTTGGATAACGGTAAAAGATGGGGCATTTTATTTATAGCTTAATTGTCTTTTCCTACAGCATTATTAGACTGTTTTACAAGGTCTGCTCTATGTCCTTAGAAGCAGAAATTTAATTTAAAAACAGATTTGTAATTAAAGATGTTAAAATCCAACAAGAATCTGGTTAAGCGCCCAACCCTTCTCTTTTTGATTGCCTGCCATGGAGTACTTGGCAAGAATGTCACTGACTTGTCTAGGCAGGTACAAAATCTTGTTACCAATACATAGCAGGTATGTGCTTTTCTGCCTGAAGTTTTGTGTTTAAACCCTTGTTTTCCTTATTGCTTATCTATATCTTTGAAGGTTTTATCTTTAGTTTAATAAAAAGTACAACCGAAACCACCAAAACTTTTAAAATGAGATTGGGATACACTGCTGAAATTAAGCATTTGAGTAATATTGGGTTTTATTTACAGTTCTTTGTCAACTAAGGACTTTTATTATATTTTTATTTACTTACCAGAGACCAAATATCCTGAACTAAGAGCTGACTGAAGCATTTGAAAATACACATTAGTTCTGCAACATGCAGGTGATTTTTTGAGGAGCTCTGTATAGACTCTGTAAAATACAGTAAGCAGGAAAGCTGCTGTTAATTTTCTGGTTTATTTAATCTAAAAAAATGTAGTTACTGCCTTTTGCAAGCAGCGTGTTTGTTTCAAAATGTCAGTTTCACATTCATCTTCAAAGTTGCAAAATGCTTGAGCAGCAACTTTCACTTGACTTTCATGTTTATTGCTCTTTCCTTTTGGACTTAACTTTTTTGTTCTTTTTCTAGGGAGAAGGAAGATTTGCTTTGATTAACTTAGGAAACTGATACCAATATAAATGAGAGCAATGAAAATACCAAGGCAGTGTTTGTCTATCAAGCAGCATAAATCAGAGGCCAAAAGCTAAATTAATTATTTTTTTTAATGTTTGTCTTTTAAAGCCAATTTTTAGATGTTTTAAATGTGTGCTCTGCATGTTAACCTCCGAGTGCTTGAGTTCAATGCCTACTTTGAATCAAAGAAAATAACTGGGCCTTGTCGTAATACCTGGGATAATAGATCTGTTAGATCTTTTTCAGCAAAATCTTTAAACACATCTGGAGACAGAACTGTGTTAATGGGTGGGATTTTTTTAATGTAATTTTCACTGGCTGGTAAAGCAGTCGTATTTTCTGGGCTTTTTGCTGAAGATCAAGAGTTGTAACATTAGCTGTTTGTATGGTGAGAAAACACTGACAAAATCTAGATGTAGACAGTTGTTCCACAGAGGACATGGTGATTCAAGATCATGCTGAATCTCCTGGACAAAATTAAAATTAAATGAATAAAAGTGAGCTGCAAGATGATGAAATCCGTTTTTCTTAGATGACAGTTATTAAACACTTGATATTTATTGTTACCATCACAGAATATCAGCCCTATTTTAAAATTCTTTTACTTAAAGAGTGGAATTCGTGAACATGCAATTTTTTAAATGTAAAGTCTTTGCTTGCTTTCCAATTAAGACAATTATATTGTCAAGTGGCTTGAGCAGATGTTTTTATTTCCTTCCTTGGAAATCAGATTAATGCTGTTCTTTAAATGCTACTTTTGTGCTTTACTTTTTTAGCACAGAAATGCTTGACTGCCTAAAACTATTTCACTTAGTGATGAGATTTATTCTTTCAACACTGTATTTTATTATTCCCGGTATTCAATTTTAAATAGCCTAACCACCTTCCTTTTGCTCTTCCAGTTGGCTTTGTAGTGAGGGGCCGTTTGAGCTCATTTGAAAAAAAAAAAGTCAATGACTTATTTCTCATGTAAAATCATTACATGAAATTCTTCAAATGAAGAGATTACAGGTATCAAGTTGGGCTTTGATATACTCATTTCACAGGATATTTAGTCCCTTCAGTTGAAATGGGGAATGATAAATCTTTACTTCAGTGAAGTGCATCAGTGTAGCAGATGTTTTCCAGTGTCACTGTCTGGTTTTTCTCCCCTTATTGCTAACTTGCCTAAGAAGGTGAACAGCTAAATCTCTGGATCAAAAGTCTTTCCTGAGAGTTGCATTTCCCTGCCTCTGGAGAATGTTGAATTGTCTAAGGAAATATTAAAACACAGAATGAAAAATAGAATGGTGGAAGGGAAATTGAAATTACTGAGTGTCTATGACAGTGTCCTCTGGGAAAGGAGCGAAACAGCATTCACTTTTATGACTTTAAGTACATTTCCTTGGTATGGCATGTGATTGTTGGGCATTTAGATTGTTTGGCATGAAATTAAGGTTTTGCTTCTGCATTCTCCTTGAAGTTGAAGGATTAAAAACCATTTCAGGTAGAAGCAGAAGTCACAGTTAACATTACTAACCCAGAGCATCCGGTGTCAATGTTAAACACAAGTTATTAAAATACATGAATAAGGCATTTGAAATAATACCCAGTATTTGCTGAGCAGGAGCTGCTGTATTGATGCAGAGTAATCCTTGCTGAGAGGTTTACAAATAGTATGGATTTTTAAATTCTGGTGGTTTTTCTCTCACTGAGCAATTTGAAGTGTTGCAACAATATTGCTGGTTTTGCCAGATGATCCAGAGAATTTCAGGAGAAATACCTTCAAATTTTGCATGAGATTTAAATTTTAAATAACCCTGGTGCTGGGTGGATTTCTGCACTACAAGGAAACATCTACTCCTTTTAGTGACTACAGGAAAGAATAATTTAGATTAGAAACTTAAGATCATCAAGTCCAAGATCATCAAGTCCAACCATTAACCTGGCACTGCCAAGACCATCATTAAACCATGTCCCAAGTGCCAGTGAATTTAAATATGCCCAGGAATGGTGACTCAACTACTTCCCTGGGCAGCCTGTTCCAATGTAGGACAACCCTTTTGGTGAAGTAATTCTTTCTAATATCCAATCTAAATCTCCCCTGGCACAGCTTGAGGCCATTTCCTCTTGTCATGTCGCCTGTTTCTGGGAGAAGAGGCTGACCCTCACCTGGCTACAGCCTCCTTTCAGGTGGTTGTAGAGAGCAGTAAGGTCCCCCTTGAGCCCCCTTTTCTCCAGGCTGAACACCCCCAGCTCCCTCAGCTGCCCCTCATAAGACTTGTGCTCCAGACCCTTCACCAGCTGTGTTGCATGTCTTTAAGTAGGGAAGGGGATCTCAGCTGTGACTTTCCCTTGGGATGGCTGCAGTCAGATGACAGCTGAGCGCCTGAACTGATGGTTCAGTTCTAATAATGATAGTAGTTAAATGTCCCAATTATTGGAAGTTTATGAAAACACTGGTTAAACTGAGTTTGTGTAAGGAAGAGAACCAAAGTTAGCAAACGAGCAGGAAGGATGTGAAATACTTCAGAAATGTAGGTAAGTAGTGAACTGAAAGCCTTTCAGTGTGGACTTGTGGATGTGTTGTATGTTCAGAAATCAGAAAAGAGATGAAGCATTTTGGACAGTGAGCAGTGTGGACTTGAAAAAGCCAGAAGCAGTGTTTATGCTGGATAATATGGATGGTTTCAAATGTGGTTTCTTCCCCCCTCCTCCCCAGTCTGTGTTCTCTCTCTGCACCATTTGCTGCATCAGTGTTGCCTATAAGGAAAGTCCCAGGGTTTTAGTTTTTCATTGATCAGATGCAGCAGTCAGCAAATAAACTGTTAAATGGTATTGATAAATAACAGGGGCTAAAGACAGAAATCAAGGAGGAAAATTGAAGTTCCTGTGTATGGATGATATGACTGTTCTCTCACCAGAAAAGTAGGAGAGGGGTACTACAGGAGCCCAGGTTTTATCCAGCTCGTCTTCCTCAGTAGGAGCAATAGAGGAATTGCAATTAGCAATTTGGGGAGTGTTTCTGATTGCCAGCCTGCTGTTCCTGTGTCGCTGTGGTGGGCAGACAGCAGGAGCTCGAGGAAACTGTTGTTTGTGGAAATCACATTAAGTGTTGCCTGAAATCTTAAAAGGAAGTAGTTGTAAATTGTGTTTTTAAGTAACGTGAGTAGTGTTTGAATTATTGATGAGCAGAAGAGCCTTGTTTGTGTACAGAAACAAAAACACTTGTAATTTTCTGTTTAGAC
Source organism: Illadopsis cleaveri (assembly GCA_013399915.1). Lineage (NCBI taxonomy): Eukaryota > Metazoa > Chordata > Aves > Passeriformes > Timaliidae > Illadopsis > Illadopsis cleaveri. Next base: position 653,392 of record VXBB01013657.1, on the reverse strand, counting down.
TGTTGCACAGCTGTTTCCTCAGGAGTTTCTGTCACATAGGATGAGATACATTGTAAACAGGCCAGTTGCTTTTTCTTTGTGGGTAGTGGGAGTATGGAAAAAACCCTTAATTTTTATATATATTGGGCCGCTAGTGAATAATATATCTGTTTTCTTTAGAAACAAAATTGTCTTCTTTCTTTAGAAAGAAAATTCCAAATTGTTTTTTTCTCATGGATTTTTAAGATTTCTGTGATTAGTAGCAGAATAAGAAATTCTATTAATGCACTGGATAAACTGTGATAATTCCAAATAAACTAATGCAAATGGAATTGGTTTAAAAGTAACATTCGGCATCAGCAATTTTGTTTTTCCCAGAATGTTAATGATGTATCAACTTTTTTTTCCTTTCATCTAATTTTTCAGAAATTCCATGAATGATAATGCACATGATTTTTTACTTATTATTGGGTCTGTATAACTGTTTTGGGTGAAACTGAGTGAGAGAAATGTACTAGAAGTGCTGCTCTCAGTGAATTTTGGTGTCTTTAAATGATGTAGGTGAAAATACAAATTAAGTATGATTATATGTTTGATTGATTTAGCAGAGTTCTTAAGTATTCTGTCACAGGGTTTCTTGGTTCTGCAGTAATACAGAAATTGAGAGATTGTTGACCTCTGCAAATATATTAAAAATTCTAGTGCATTATTCATTTTTGTGTTTAATTTGACTCAGCAGCTCTTCCATGCCAATTAACTTGACATTCCATTTATTTTTGACTCCTGATATTTGCAGTGAAAATGTTAAATTGCCAGAGCAAGAATTCTGTGCCAGGGAGGTGAGTAGAAATATGGAGAAGGTGTGAATTGAGAGTGTTATGGTTTGGGAGGATTGCCCATATGAGGAATTAGAGTGGAGGAGCAGGGTTAGGAAAGCCCCAAAGTTCTGCTGATTTAAAGGGAATGTGCTTCTCTCTCAGCTCACTGTGGTTTTCTTTAGGTTGAGCTTTAGTTAAGAAGTTTAGGGTACACTTAGGAACGGATTATTTTAAGAAAACCCAACCTTCTGGAAGCTTTTAACTGTTGTGAGGTAGACAAAACAATTTCTCTGTAACAATCAGAGAAATTACTTTTTGTGGGGAAGTAGTATGTCAGAAGTTGTCAGTAGTTGAACTGCTGTCTTCATGAACAAAAATTGCTTCTGATTATGAGCTGATTACCCTGCTTAACCATTTAAATACTTTTGCTTCCTTGTAGGTCTTTTTGGTAATGTTTGGGACTGTTCTGAATTTGACATGTGAAATCTTTCAGTGGGTGTTTCTTGCTGCACTATGTGTTTCCAGAAATGAACGTTTGGCGATCTGGAGTCACAAGTCACAAAACAGCCTAAATTGTGACAGTTAATACATGGGTCCCACTGGAATCTCGCTTCTGAAGTGAGCTAAAATAAAACATGTCTTAATAATCTGTGATACAAATGGATTTTTTAAATCTTACAGTGCTTTTTTGTTGAGTGCTTCAGGTAATTTTGAATAGTAAATCGTGATTTCCTTTTCTATTTTGCAAGCTGATTTTAATCTAAAGCCATGTAAATTTGTTCTCCCGTTCCTAGTGGGTCATAAATTGCAAAAAGAAAAAGAGGTTTAAGTGTGTTCCTGGTAGTTTTTCTTCACTTCTGACATCCTTGTTAACTGAATTTGCTGAATGAGAGAAGGAAATATTTTTCTCTATATCTGCCCAGAAGCTAAAGCATTAAACAAAATTTTGAAAGTAGTTAAGAAATACATTAATTACTTTATCACTTTATGTTATGGGCAAATTAAATTAACAAGGATGATGTTAAAGTGCAAAGTTTCCAAAAATAATATGGGAAAGGCTTTTGTGGTATTGTGTTGAAATAATTATGTGTGCATGCATTTTGAAAAGCTCCTGAGATGATTTGGCATCAAGGTCTTAAAAACAAGCCTTTACACTTCATCTACTAGGAAAAACCAAACACATCCCTCTGGACTTCTGAATGCTGTTTTTTTTTTTAAAAAAAGGGATTTTTTTCTGTGTCATTCTATTTAAGGTAACAATTGCTTTTGTAGTGGCTTCCATTATTTAAGAAAGTTGCAGAGCTCTAATCTTGGAAGATTTTGACAGTGAAGTTATTCCCTCTTCCCAATCAGTTTGTGCTAATGCATTTATGTTAAAATACATTTATAATTATATAGCTAGCAGCTTCTCCCCTCCCCTGCAAAGAATATTCCTGAAGATCAAGGTGGTCAAAGACAGTCTAGTGGAGGCTTTTTTGATATCTGATGCTGGATAAATAAATCTTCTCAGAAGTGAGCACTTGCCATCTTCATAAAAACATGATAAATACTATACTGACTGATACAAGTTGCTTTGAGGAAATATTTCTGTATTGGGTGGGGGGT